>JBBLXU010000894.1:0-20043 GCA_037893425.1 Campoplex nolae | reverse complement strand
GTTCAATAAGTTCCTTCCATGGTCGCTATGGTTTTGGTTGGATTGAGATTTGTGCGAGACTAATGCAACTGATACAACTGTCCTTATTTGATAGTTTTAATATAGTATATTACACTACAAGAGCAGAAAGTTGCGATTCCTGCACTGCGCGTCACAATGCCCGAGGTGAAGCCGAGGGCATTTGATGCGCAGTTCAGGGCTCTCAAACTTCTGCCCGTGTGGTGTATACTATTTTTCTTCATAGCCGGTCCAAAGTACGGAGAAAAAATATTAAATGTATTACATAAAAAAAAAAATTGATGCCTGCCCCCAACATTTGCGGCACAAGCGAAGCGAGTGCTGCTGGTCGGGCGGGCAGGCATCAAAAAAAAAAAAAACCAATGTAGACAATTAAACATTCTATCGGAAATTTTTTTAAATTTAACAAACATGAAAATTTTTAAATTTAACAAATGAGAAAATTTTTTAATTCAAGAAACATGGAAATTTTTTAAATTCAACATGAAAATTTTTAAAATTAAACAAACAAAATTTGTTTGAATTGAACAAAAATAAATTTTTTAAAATATGTATGTATGTGAGTTTATTTCTGTCCACGCGCCCCTCCCTTTCGGGTTTGGGCGCTCCTCCATACATCTTTCCTCCCTTCTTACAATCTTACTCCTCCTCTCTTACATAACATCATTCTTGTTCATTGTTTGAACTTTCCCCTTCCCCCTTCCTTCCCTTCCCCTTCTTCCCTCTCCTTCTCCCTGTTCATTCGATCCTTTTCCTCTGTCTTCTCTTCCTTCGCCCTATCCCCCCCCCTCCTCCTTGCCATCTTCCCCTCCCTTATCCTCCTCTTCCTCTTCCCATCTTTCCTCTTTCTCCTCCCACGTCCACCTTTTTCCGTCGATCGTCAGGCCGTTGCTTTCTATCCTCACTTTTTTTCCCTTTCCTCCTTTCTTCCATGGCTTTGTCCCTTATCCCGAACTCCGTTTTCCTTTCCCACCAAGTCCTGTCCTCCTTCACCTGGACGCCTAGATCCGCCACCTCTCCTTTTCTGCGTATCAGCTCTTTTTTGTCTTCCTCATCTTCCATTTCCGCTATGATCATCGCCTGCTCCTGTATCTGCACCCTCTTCACTATTTTGCTCACCTCCATTCTCCTTTTCAACGCCATCTCACAGATCCCTTCCACCTCTTTCACTCCTATTTCCTCCGCCTTTCCTTGTCCTTTGAAGCACACGTTCTTTTTCCTCTTCTCCCTCTCCGCCTTCTCCGCTCGCCATTTTTCTTCTTTCTCCCTTCTCTCTGCTTCTATCCTCCTTTTCTCCTCAGTATCTTCCTTCTTCGCTATTCTCCATCCTCTGCTTTTCCCTGTCTTCCATGACTCTACCCGCTGCTTCTCCTCTTCCTCCTTCTCCGTTTCCTGCTGCCTCCTCTCTCTTTCTTCCGCCTCCTCCTCCTCCTCCATGATTCTATACCAGTCTCCCTCCTCGCTCCTCTCCTCTCTTTCCTCCGTTCCCCTGATTCCTCCGCCTCTTTCTTCTCTTCCGTCTCTCACCGCCTCTCTTTCCGTTCCTCTTTCCCCGACCTTCTCTGCTCTATCGGCCACTTCGTCGTCCTCCCTTCCGCCTCCTTCTTCACTTTCTTCTTTTTCCTGGTCTTCTGCTCTCCTCTCCTCCGACACTGCCTCCACGTGCTCTTTTCCTGACTCCCTCCTTTCGTCCCGCTCTTCCTCTCCTTCGCACGTGCTCGTCGGCCCGCCTTTGAACACTATCTCCTCTAGCCGCTTCACTCTTCCTTCCAGTCCTGTGCACATCGTCACATTTTTCGATTCCCTTTCCTCCACCCTCCATCTTTGAATTTCCTCCTTGAGTCCTCAGACTTCCCTCGACAACTCCTTAATCACCTCGGTCAACTCGTTTCCCTCCTCCTGCCCAACACCTTTCCTCTCTTTGCTCATTTTTTCCTTTTCTTTCTTCCACTTTCACTTTCACTTGCTTTCTGACTCTCTTCACTTTCGTGTCACGACATTCACTGCTTGCCGGCACCTGTTGCTTCCTTCTCCTTACCTCCGTTCCCTCCTTCCTCATCTCGCACTCGACGCCGACTCTCCTTCGCCGACTCGTGCTTCTCCGGGTTTCCACGATCTTTCCCGACTCTCCCTTTCCTTCTCTCACCGTTGTCCGTCCATGTCGCCAGCGTGCCTCTTCCTAGCTCCCGCTCGTCTTTCGTCTTTCCTCGGCCACCTTCGTGCTTTTCGCCTCCTTTTCTCAAATTTTTTTTTTTTTTTTTTTTTTTTTTTTTTTTTAATAAAACAAACGTAAAATGCAAATTAACAATAATATTAATGCGTACATTATTTTTTTTTTAAATAAAACAAACGTAAAATGCAAATTAACAATAATATTAATGCGTACATTATTTTTTTTTTTTATAAAATATACAAATAATAAAAAAAAAAAAAAAAAACAATGTAGACAATTAAACATTTTATCAGAAAATTTTTTTAATTTATCAAACATGAACATTTTTAAAATGAAACAAGTATAAAAATGAATTAAATGAATTAAACAAACGTAATTTTTTTTAAATTAAATAAACGTAAAATGCAAATTAACAATAGTATTAATGAGTACATTATTTTTTTTCATTTTTACTATGGTCACATGCATAATAAAAATTGTTGATTATGTCACCATGAAATACGCAGTTTTCAAATAAATTATGTGGGTTTTCATTGAGAGACAGATATTTTGATTTTTGTCCATTTATATGATGCTTTAAATTGTGAATAACCAGCGTAAACAAAAGAGCAGCTTTGACGTCAGAGAAAAAAAAATGGTAAGGGACAAGTCACCGGTGACAGTTGCGGGAGCCTCACGTACAGCCGTGCGTGAAGAAAGTTTTTGCTCCCGCCGTCACTCAATTGTTTTACCAATGCAAGAAAGTCGGTCTTTCTACATCGAAATTGATGCGGAAAGAACGTACTTTCGACCGAGGTATGAAGAAAACTTATTTTAATTTCTAAGGCAGGATTCTGGTTTAAATTTGTCTGCATTGCCCAATATGTTGTTTTGGAGTACACATAAAATACTGCTATGACACTCTGAAATTCAACGAGAATATGATAAACACTGACACCTCTTATTCTCATGGTATTCCTTCAAAGGTAATGAAGAATATCAAGACTTTACCTCGTTGTTGATAAAAAGTGGAATTATTATTTTTTTTAAATAATTTCGTGAAAAAAGAGTTTTTATCCTGAAATTGGATGTTAGAAACCGAAATTAATATCTCACCTAAAAATCGAGAATCTTCCATGTTTTTCCATCTCAAAAGGGCAAAAGAAACTAAAGTTGCAGGGAAAAAATCACAATCGCCCTGGAGACGAGCCAAGGTAACGTTTTTTCATTTACAATTTAGTGAAAAAACGAGTTTTTATCCTGAAATTGAATGTTACAAGCCGAAATTCATATCTCGCCTAAAAATCGAGATTCTTCCATGCTTTTCCGTCTCAAAAGGACAAAAGAAACTGAAGTTGCAGGAAAAAAATCTCAATCACCCTGGAGACAAGCCAAGATAACGTTTTTTCATTCATCATTTTTATTTTTTAACGTAGCATGTTGACTTGAATTTTATCGATAACCCCAGTCGTTACTCGTATTAACTTGCAGAGACGGTTCAACAACGGATAAACTAGCAACGAATTTGCAAGAGGTGACATGCAGAATAGGCCTTTTGGGGATACCATGTTAAAAAAACGCACCTGGAACTCCACGCCTGTGTGGTGCGCAAAAAAGTTCGCAATATACAATTTTTACGTTAAGCATGTCTGTACCATGAGCATAGAATTTTTCAAAATGTACTAACGAAATAACCCATAGAAATTTCAACCAAAATCTTATAATCATCAAAAAAAGGTTGAGGAATTTTTCAGAAAAAAGCCGTGATATCAAACCCGAAAATTCCCCTAGGGAAAAAAAGGTCGGGACAAGTACATTGATGGTCCCTTGTTTCCTGATGATATCAAAAAAGTGTAAAAAAAATTCCATAAAAAAAATCATGAACCTTACTGAGAATGATTTCAACACAATTGAAAAAAAATTCACAAATCAGCAAAAAACATTATTAAAAAAAAAATGACACATCTGTAATTATTTTGTGAAGTGAAAAAAAATTCAAATAAAACGTGAGAAAATCTTAAATACACCATTCGAAAACATCGCAGACGTGAATGACCGAAAAGTTTCGCTTGAAAACATTTTAAAAATCGATGTCCCACTTCTCTTATTTTATTGAAAAGGAGGAATGACTAAATGAATTGAAAAAGTTTCCATCCAAGTTACGTACAGCATTAAAATTTATGATATCATTTCGAGGCCAAGTATTTATTGGTAATTCCGAAAATTCATTCCAATGGGATGCATGAAGAACTTGAAACAGTTCTACTAATAAATCAAAAAATTTACCAAGTTACGTACAGTACTAAAATTCATGATATCAACTCGAGGCTAAGTATTTATTAGTAATTCGGAGTATTCATTCCTACGGGACGCATCAGAAACTTGAAAAAGTTCTGAAGAATCAAAAAAGTTACCATCTAAGTTGAGTCCAGCACTACAAATTATCATATCAATTCGAGAAGAAGTATTTTATTAGTAATTCGCAATTTTAACATTATGAAATTATGTTCTAAAGTCGCAAAAATCCCCTCACGGGGAAAAAAACGTGGACAAGTAAATTGGTGGTCCCTTGTTTCCTGATGATATTAAAAAAAATCCAAAATGCCGCTTAGAAGAATACACAAAAAGTTACAAAATAAGTTAAGATCTGTTGAAATATACGTAGCCAAATACGAGAAGCTTTACTGCGTTTCTATAAATTTTCAAATACGGTTTGATGTTGATAGAAAAAATAATAAAGTTCGGGAATTCAACTCTATTACCAACCAAATTGCAAACGTAAAAAAATTAGATTGTAAAAAAATTGTGAACGAAGTACTTGGCGAGGATTTTTCCATGAAATTAGCGTAATGTATAGATCAAGATCACGAACTCGCCAAGTACTTCGTTCAGAATTTTTTCACAATCTAATTTTTTTACGTTTGCAATTTGGTTGGTAATAGAGTTGAATTTCCGAACTTTATTATTTTTTCTATTAACATCAAACCGTATTTGAAAATGTATAGAAACGCAGTAAAGCTTCCCGTATTTGGCCACGTATATTTCAACAGATCTTAATTTATTTTGTAACTTTTTGTGTATTCTTCTAAGCGGCGTTTTGGATTTTTTTTAATATCATAGGGAAACAAGGGACCACCAATGTACTTGTCCACGTTTTTTTCCCCGTGAGGGGATTTTTGCGATTTTAGGAATAACTCAAAGGGAACTCGAAGGGTTTCTTAACAGCGTCGGCTTCTCACATCGAAATCACCATATATGTGCGTCTAATTTTCTTAATATTATGACACCACACCACCGTTTCCAATAAAGTGAATAGATATTATGCACTTCATTACACGATAAACGTCTTTGTTATCCACCTGGCACTTCGTTATGTCAAAACTCCGTTCGTTTATACCATCAAAAACTGACAGATGATTGTACAATATATAGATATAGAAACATAGATATTAATAAAAACACTTCACGAAAGAAAATGATAAAATTAACTAATCCACCACGAATTTATCTAGCACACGGTACACACATCGCGAACTTCTCACTGTCAAAACAACATTTAACCGATCACATTTTCCTTGGTTATAGCGGCGAGGTGCGACATGCTGTGACACCGCCGTGAAGTTAGCCCCGAGGACATGAGGCCTTTGATGGTGTTATATACAGACAGTAGTAGTTTTTGCATAATGTTGACCCTGTGCAAAGTTTTTTCTCAGCAATTACGCCACGAATCGTGCTGATTTTGGGCTCAATCGAAAGAGAATTTTTTCATTAGTCTCCAGTTCAATTTTGAAGGCATCACATGGCTTCTGAGCTTTGTAATTAATCGAAATGACATGCCAAATTTACCCCCACCACCGCGAATCGTTTTATTCAGAGAAAGTATAGTCTCGGTGAGCCTCGGGCCAGCAGACGACAGAGCTGTCAATGTACTTGTCCCGAGACTCTGCCGAGTCTCTTGATCTCAAAAAGATCAATTTTTTAATTTTCCACCATTTTTAATTGCTAAAACCGAATTAGGATTTTCACGAGACATTGAAGGTATATTCCTGTAGGTCCAAAAAACCTATTGAAAAGTTAGCACCGCAGTTGGGTCTTTGAATAGAAGTCGGAACAAATTTCGGCTACTCCGACTGGACTAACAAAACTCTTCATTGAAAGATGGTTAAATATGTGCTGCAGAATGCGTGATTTGGAGTGATGAGCGGATATCATTGGTAACAGTTTATATTTCCCCAAATCACATCGTTCACGAGATTAAACGGTCCCTCCATCGATGCTGCTAACATCCATATGATGGTCTTGCGGTCTTTGGTGAGAATTTATGAAACTATCATTCAAGTCATGAAGAGGATTTCAATATTAATTTTCGTACACCAGACATAACCGTTAGTGAATTTTCTAAAAAAAAAAAAAAAAAAAACTGAGATTGGAGTTTAACACCAATCCCGAAGAAACCATGGCAAGATCAAGAACTATGATTGATGCCGTCTTTTCAAGATTTCTCCACGCATTAAAGTGGACAGTTTTCAAATTTTATTTTTCATACCACAAGCCGCTGGTTCTTTTATGGAGTACGGAAACACAGAATGAGAATAAAATAACATGTTCTTCTCAACTAACAGAAAATCGTCTTTGTAATTGAATTTTAGTTGTAATATCTTACTCTCATACCCGTTTTAGTCAATCCATTTATACACCGCACAATTTCACATATAACGATGCTTTGAAATCATCTTATTATGAATGCGAACAGGTTTTATAAATAGATCTTTTCTCTGACACTGTTTCATTCACATCACATTAAGTTTATTCATGTGAAAGAAAAAAAAATTTGGAAAGAAAAATTCATTACACAAACTCTCTTTTCACTCTTGATTCGTTAGGCTCATATTGTCGTCGCTATCTACATTTGTTCGAAATTCCATTCCTAACTCTCAAAGGCAACCGACGACGAAATTGGAATTGACTTTTTCATAGTAACGGCTACACTAGGGTGGCCGCAACTCGGGTCATTTTTTTTGCGAATTCCTTTGCAGAAACATCATCAACATAATAAAAAAAAAATGTTTACCAAATTTGAACGCGTTAAAAAAATTTTAAGGGGTGCCCCCGAAGATTTGAAGTTTTAAATGCAAAATACGTGTATTTATCGAACATGTTGCTTAATTATTTTCTGCCTTGTATAATAATGACGATAAAAATCTGAAATTTGGCAGACTTATTCTTCATATCGAAGGGTACGGAAAGGATTTTTTTCAGATTTTTCCGAACATTATTTCCATGATTTTAACGGTTACAAAGATACCCATATTTTTTATTTTTTCAGTACTTTTATCCAGGTCCCTTGAAGTACTTTTAAACGTCACTTTGAGGCATTTAGACAAAATTTGAGCCGTAATTAGCAGTGTACGCTCAACAATAACTCATCAAAACTCGAACTTACGTGAGATTTTATCGATGAAGCGGTTCAAACTAAGTCCCTCTGTCAACGTTTGAAACGTTTTTTTGAAAATCTCCGACAATTTGCGTCGCGATTAATCTTTGTTCCTCGTCATTAATGAGTCTTTTATTGACACTTTTGAAGAATATGTGAAGCTACATGGAAATCAATTTTTTTTTTCAAATCAATGGGAGCGTGATATGAATATAGGGGACGTGAAATATCATTTTATAGCACTGTGTGACCTAAACCCGCAATTGAACAGTATCGTCAAAACAATTTTCAATTATGAATTTCAGTTACAGAACTGAAAAATATTTTTCTATCGCATCTCTTACCGATTTTTCCATGTTCTATTACATCTTTGGCTTGTTTGCGCTTATTGAGGTTTTAAATTTCATCTTTTTATCGGTGTTCATCGTATATTGATTAGATATTATCAACTAGACCAATTAGTCCTAGCTTTCTGTGGTTTTGCCAAGAAATCATAATCTTCTCGTTAATTCCTTTTAGCGTTTTTGTACAGTCCGCCAATCTGTATACAATTTCTCAACTTTTGCAACACACTTGTATAAACCTGGCCCAAGCATACCAGCTTTTTCCTAGAAATATAATTTTTTCTTCAGGATCAGCACTTTGTTATAAACTGTAATTTATCTAACGCATATTCGAAAAAGCACTTTCAACAATTGCAATTTCCTCGGCAATTTATTTCGAGACGATTACGAATTAACGTTGCCAGTAATATGAACGCTTTTCGCAAATCATATTTTCTTGCCGTCGCTGCCTACACTTTCCGTTGTGTTCCGTTGACTCTAGTAGCACGTGTAATGTGTATCAGAAGAAGTGAGGAAGGTTGAAACAAGTGCCCGTTTTATTTACTTTCTGCTATGAGGTGAATTTGATTTTCGGAATCACCGAAAGAGACGCTGTTCTCATATTCGAGCTAGCAGTAATAACGAGCGTAAACAAGTTCACCTTTGTTTACGGTAGCAAAAAGAAAATATGACGCGCCTTTGTCTTGATCTTTCTTAGTCTGCATATCAGTTTACGTGCTACTACAGTCGGCAGAACACTGCTTATTACAGTACGAGCAACGATGGCTAGAAAACACGAATTACGGAAAAATATTTTTTTGATTGGTGACGTTCATTCACAAATTGTTGGAAATAAATTGCCGAGTCAATTGCAAGTGTTGAGAGTGCTTTTTTTCAACATGCGTCAGTTGAATTACAGTACGATCGTACTGTAATTGTAGTGAGATTACCAAAAAACGTATCCAGATGCTAACAAAAGGACTTTGCTTCGACCACTTCGCCGATGAAATCTCACGTAAGTTCGAGTTTTGATGAGTTATTGTTGAGCGTACACTGCTAATTGCGGCACAAATTTTGTCTAAATGCCTCAAAGTGACGTTTAACCCTTTGTGTCACGCTTTTTATTTTCAGTGCAATCGGCTTGAAATTTAGTACTCGGGGGTTTTCGGGGTCGCTGATTACGATTCTACCCTCAAATTTTCAAAATTCAAAATGGCGGATCCAATATGGCGGCCGAAAATGCAAAAATGAATTCAAACCGCATGATATTTGGTACTCGGGGGTTTTCGGGGTCGCTGGTTACGATTCCACCTTCAAATTTTCAAAATTCAAAATGGCGGATCCAATATGGCGGCCAAAAATGTAAAAATGAATTCAAACCGCATGATATTTGGTACTCGGGGGTTTTCGGGGTCGCTGATTACGATTCCACCCTCAAATTTTCAAAATTCAAAATGGCGGATCCAATATGGCGGCTGAAAATGCAAAAATGAACTCAAACCGCATGATATTTGGTACTCGGGGGTTTCCGGGGTCGTTGATTACGATTCTACCCTCAAAATGTCAAAATTCAACATGGCGTATCCGATATGGCGGATAAAAATTTACAAAACGGTGCAAATATGATGAAAATGTATATTTTTGGATTTTTGGGGTTGCTGATTATGATTGCCCAATAAAATATCAAAAATTCAAGATAGCGGATTCAATATGGCAGATTGAAATTTGAAAAACGATCGAAAAATAAGAAAATGTCAATCCGGTGACTTGCTAGGTTCATTATTTTGTAAACGAAGAAATCAATCTGAAAAGTACACAAAAAATGAGAAAAAAGCTACAAAAAAAAACATAAAAAGTACAAAAAAAAAAACAAAAAAAAAACAAAAAAAAATTCAAAAAACAAAAAAATGGAGACAACAGCCGCCACGTCCTCGTTCGTGTCTCTGGTTTTGACTGAGTGCGGAACTTTATGCAGAAGATTGTCAATTCTAGTGGAACCCCGAGTGGCGACCAATTCTTCATCTTGAATACATGACTGATGCTGCGAAACCAACAAAAGTTCAAAAATTCGGTCAAAACTGCTTAGAAAATGATTATGAAACACAAAGTTCACGAAAAAAGCGGTCACGAAAGGATGAAACGATTTTTGCATGTTGAATTCCCATCTTATGAGTGCAGATTTGTAATGAGCGACCCCAAAAACCCCTGAGTACCAACTTTTGGTTTCATCAAACGGTTTTTGCATTTTTGGTCCCCCATATTGGATCCGCCATCTTGAATTTCTATGGTTTGATTGAAGATTTATAATCAGTGACCCTGAAAACCCCCGGGTACCAAATTTCGCTTTCATCAAACGATTTCTGCATTTTTAGTCCGCTATATTGGATCCGCCATCTTGAATTTCCAAAGTTTGATCAAAGATTTGTAATCAGTGACCCCGAAAAACCCCGGGTACCAAATTTCGCTTTCATCAAAGGATTTTTGCATTTTTAGTCCGCCATATTGGATCCGCCATCTTGAATTTCGAAATTTTGAGGGCGGAATCGTAATTAGCGACCCCAAAAACCACCGAGTACAAAATTTTGAGCTAATCCCACGTAAGGAAAAATGTGTACTTTGAAAAGTTCCGAAGATAATGAATTTTATCTAGAACCATTGCGATTTGTTAAGGTTTGTTTACGTGCATAAACAAAATCATCCATGATTTTAAATTATTGCACATCAATTCTCACTTATAAAAATATGACTGATGCGGAAACACCAAAAAAAAATTTTTAATTCGTCCAAAATTACTCAAAAAATGGCTCTAAAGCAGGTGGCACTACGAGAGTGCCACCATGGCACAAAGGGTTAAAAGTACTTCAAGGGACCTGGATAAAAGTACTGAAAAAATAAAAAATATGGGTATCTTTGTAATTGTTAAAATCATGGAAATAATGTTCGGAAAAATCTGAAAAAAATCCTTTTTGTACCCTTCGATATGAAGAATAAGTCTGCCAAATTTCAGATTTTTATCGTCATTATTATACAAGGCAGAAAATAATTAAGCAACATGTTCGATAAATACACGTATTTTGCATTTAAAACTTCAAATCTTCGGGGGCACCCCTTAAAATTTTTTAACGCGTTCAAATTTGGTAGACATTTTTTTATTTATGTTGATGATGTTTCTGCAAAGGAATTCGCAAAAAAAAAATGACCCGAGTTGCGGCCACCCTAAGCTACACCAAATGTAGATAGTGACGACGAGTATTCTTTCCAAATTTTTTTCCTTTTACATTAATTAACTTATTGTTATGAATAGAACAGTGTCGGAGAAAATATTTATTTATGATACCCTTTCCCATTTTTTTTATGACCATCATTTTAATGCATGGTTATATGTAGAAAATATCATGGGTCTGCTATGGGCCGAACATAATTTTTAAGGATGCCATCGTGTCCACGAAGAAAAATCACGTAGAATAAAAAAATATTGTTCTACTAACATTTTTAAGTTATCAAATTTGTTAACGAAGCTGCTCGCGCGAGGCTGCGGAGCAAGAGGGGGTACTCCCACCACGCTCCTCGGCCGAGCGCCGCGAGTTCAGCCGCGCACCGTCGATCGGGAGACGTTGATAACTGTGATGGCATAATTCCTCATAAAGGTCAGTATTTTATTAAAGTCCGTAGCTGGAAACGTAGGGAAGGCTAACGAATTTGAATTTCGCAAAAATCTTAATTACAACAATAGAAAATTAAAAAAACATAAAAGTATCGATATCTCGGGCTGTAATCAAGATACTGCAACTTTCATTTATTAAATTGTTCGTTTTCGAAAAATGCATTAGATGGTCCAAGAATTTTCGTGCTATCTTCGTAACTTTGGTCAGAAATGCTATTTAGTTCAGCTCGAACCCTCGTCGAGTAAAGACGTGTTTACGAGCAAGAGGTTGTAATAAGCAAATTACTGAGTTCACCAACAAAGTGTGTGTTAGCACTTACCCGGAAAACTTCCATTCAAATTCAAAATTACACTCACTATTACTACATATTAACATTCAGCGAAGTGCAGTTAAGTGTATCAATATGTGATAAACCTAAAGTGTGAAAGCAAAACAAAAATATGCCTAACGGCCAATCGGCCCTTACGCCACCAAACTCGTTGCAAAATGCATCGGGAGCAACACAAACTCAACAGGAGGGGCAACGCCAACGCCAGAATGCACCCAACAGTCCTCTAATACGAACGATACGAACGATATACGTATTGTTTTAACGAGGAATTCAAACACACCAAACGTGGGTAACGTATCGCCAGGTTGGCAAATCGTGCGAAGCAATAAACGTCCCAGACATTCAAACGAGTCGGATACAGATGAAGACGGAAATAATATAATTCCGTGTAATAACAGGTATGAGCTACTCAACAACACAAACCGAGGTAATAATGATCATGATATGATTATTGACAACGGCAATACAAATGAAACCAGCGAGAGAGCCCCAAAGCCACCGCCGATATTCGTTCCAGGCGTTAAATCCATCACCGCGCTAGAAAGCTGCCTCGAAAGAGGCATAAGTAGAAGTGAATACACATACAAAACAATCAACACCGATGGACAAATCAAAATAATACCCAATAACGCTGATACATACCGAAAAATTATACACACCCTTAATGAGGTGAAAGCGGAGTATCATACATATCAACCGAAGGAAAGTCGTGCGTACCGAGTGGTCATAAAATTTTTACATGCGTCAACCCCAATCGATGAATTAAAAAGCGCCATCGAAACACTGGGACATAAGGTACGAAGCATTATAAATGTCAGACATGGAAAAACGAAAGAACCACTACCTCTCTTCTTCGTCGACCTGGAACCCAATCCTAACAACAAAGAAATATACAAAACTGACGTACTCCTGAATGCCAAAATCGAAATTGAACCGCCGAGAAAAAAGTCAACAATAGCCCAATGCATTAGATGCCAGCGCTACGGACATACGAAAAGCTACTGTCGTAGACAATACCGGTGTGTTAAGTGCGGAGCTGAACATAGTACAACGTCGTGCAAGAAATCAAGCGAGCTCCCAGCCAAATGCGTCCTGTGCGAAGAGAACCATCCTGCGAACTATAAAGGCTGTCGTGTTTACAAGAGCATTTTAGAAAAGAGGAGCACAAGTGCACAAAAACCGCACTGGCTCAGGTCTCGGGCAAGGCAGGAGGAGCAAAGGACAGATGTGCAGTATAATCAGCAATCAACCAGCGAACAAACTAATGCATTCCGGCAAACTCGCAGCTACGCTCAGGTGACAGGAACAGGGGCAAGTAACAATGAAAATACCTCTAACGATAGTTCAATAATCATCAACATTCTCGAGAAATCTTACAGTGAACTTAAAACTGCGCTAACGCAACAAAATGAGCTGCTCAACACCATGCTGAAATTATTAACAGCAGTATTAACAAAGTTCACCGACAAATAATTTCATTGCGTACAAAATAGTGCTCTGGAATGCCAACGGATTGGCCCAACATCGTCAGGAGTTGGCAACATTTTTGCTTACAAATAAAATTGACATAATACTAATTGCAGAGACTCACTTTACAGACAGAAGTCACATAAAAATACATGGATACAACATATACAGTACAATACACCCAGATGGTACGGCACACGGAGGTACGGCTATTCTAATTAAAAA
This sequence comes from Campoplex nolae, assembly GCA_037893425.1. Lineage (NCBI taxonomy): Eukaryota > Metazoa > Arthropoda > Insecta > Hymenoptera > Ichneumonidae > Campoplex > Campoplex nolae. The sequence goes on along the minus strand of JBBLXU010000894.1, from coordinate 6,428 downwards.
AAACATCAAACATCATGAACTACGTCCAAACGACAAAGAATACCTCCAGGCGACAAAAATTGTTGTAGAAGATAAAAAATTTGGACCCACAGTACTTGCAGCAGTCTATTGTCCGCCGAGGCACAACATCAAAAATAACAAATTTAAAGAGTTCTTTCAGAGCCTGGGTCCAAGATTTCTTGCAGGAGGAGACTACAACGCGAAGCACCAAGTATGGGGCTCGAGGCTAATAACAATGAGAGGTTGTGAGTTACTTAAAGCAACGACGGACTACAACTGCATTCATCTTTCGACAGGCCAACCAACTTATTGGCCAACTGACCAAAATAAAATACCGGATGTACTAGACTTCTTCGTAGCTAAAGGCATAATGCGTACGTATACAAAACTAAAACCAAGCCTGGACCTATCATCGGACCACACGCCAATAACACTAACCCTATGTAGTGAAGTAATAAAAAAAGAAAAGAGTTTGTTGTTATATAATAAAAAAACGGACTGGTCGGCGTTTCAGAATATTATAAGCGAACACGTGGACCTAAAAACCCCACTAAAAAACGGATCTGACATAGATGACGCTACCGAACAGTTCACGAGGCTAATCCATAGAGCAGCCTGGGAATCCACTCCAACAATAACACAAAACTACAATATTGAAACCCTTCCAGAAGAGATTCGACGGAAAATTGCGGTAAAAAGACGAACCAGGAGACAATGGCAACTAAGCAGGAACATCAACGACAAAAGAATGCTTAACAAGGTAACCCGCGAACTTAAAACACTAATTTCGCAAAATAATAACAGCAGGTTCGAAAAGTACGTGACCCAACTAACCAACACAGCAGCCACGGAATACTCACTATGGAAAGCAACTAAAAAGTTCAATACATCGCAAAACCATAATCCTCCGATAAGAAAATCGAACGGCGAATGGGCGCAAAGCTACTTGGAAAAGCCACCACGTTCGCTGAACACCTAGAAGGAGTTTTCACACCAATACAATCGCAGCGAAATGAACCCGAAGTCCAGGAATTTCTCGATATTCCATTACCGATGGAAATGCCGATCAAACACGCATCACCGGCGGAAATAAGCCACATAATCAATAAGAAACTGAATCCTCGGAAAGCTCCAGGCTATGACCTCATAACCGGGTTCTTGCTTAAGATGCTACCAAAAAAAGGGGTTGTATTCATCACGAAACTGTTCAATGCAGTCCTACGAACATCGCATATGCCCAGTCAATGGAAAGTGGCGCAAATCAGCGCGTACAGACCAATAAGTCTGCTGCCGATTATGTCAAAACTCTTCGAGAAACTGCTGCTAGCTAGGATGAAAATACAAATAGAAGAACGAAATATTATACCAAAGCACCAATTCGGCTTCAGGAACCAACACTCAACAGTAGAACAGGTGAATAGAGTATACAACAATATAGCCAACGCACTCGAAGCAGGAGAATTTTGCTCAGCAGTGTTCCTTGATATCCAGCAGGCATTCGACAAAGTGTGGCACCTTGGGCTGCTCTATAAAATCAAGCAAGCAATCCCCAAATTCTACTTGCTTCTTAAATCATACCTAAATAACAGGACATTCCAGGTAAAGCACGGAATGGAAATCACAGACCTTTACCCAATAAGATCGGGAGTACCGCAAGGCAGTGTGCTCGGGCCAGTCCTGTACACGATATTCACAGCCGATCTACCAGTGCGCCGCAATACCTTCGTGGCAACGTTTGCTGACGACACAGCAATCATGTCTACTCACTATAACGAGGTGACAGCATCGCGGAAACTCCAAAGAGGGCTCAATGAGATACAATCTTGGCTAAAAAAATGGAGACTTCAGGCCAGCATGACAAAATCGGTGCACATAACATTCAGTATGAGGAAAAAGGACTGCCCGACAGTAACACTTAATGATCATCCCCTTCCAAGCGTGAGTGAAGTAAAATACCTAGGAATGCAATTTGACAGAAGACTCACATGGGCTAGTCACATCCGAAAAAAAGGAAGGAACTGGACACAAGAATGAGGAAATTGTACTGGCTTCTGGGGAGGCGATCGAAGCTGTCACTTTCGAACAAAATCGCGGTATACGAAACAATCCTGAGACCAATTTGGGCCTATGGTATACAACTATGGGGTACCGCAAGTAATTCAAACATTGAAATACTACAGAGATTTCAATCGAAAGCTCTTCGAACAATAGCTAATGCACCGTGGTACATCTCAAATGCAAACCTTCATAAAGATCTAGGAATTGAGACAGTGAAGGGAACGGCCCTGAAGCTATGTACGAGTTACGAGCAAAGACTCATGAACCACCCAAACACGCTAGCGCAAGATCTTCTCAACGAAGAAAACATCGTCAGAAGACTTAAAAAATTCAAAACACTGGACATAAGAGGAAGATTTCAGAACAACGCATAGAATCGTGAACAACAACAACATATATAAAAATGGGACTTATGTGTAAATATAAGAATGTATGTATGTGAGTGTGAATGGGTGCAAAAAGAGATACGTAGAGTAGTGCATATCACTGGATATGCCCTCTAAACTAAAAAGCAAAACGCCAAATTAACTATTTAATGCTATAATAATAGCAGCTTATAGTTACCACTGGAAAAGCTAATAAAAAAAAAAGAAATGCTATTTGTTTATAAGCAAAAATGGAAATTCGTCAAAACAGTATTTATTGTCAACGACAACAATTTTTCTTTCCATATCACTCGAGCACGATAACACAAAGCTCCTCGATTCTTTTCTATGATGCTGTCCTTCGTAAGGAAATTGTATTGAATGCCAAAGATTTTTTGATGATCGCAGATTGTTGCCAAACTATATCTCGCAGATCGATAGATCTTGCACGATTCTCTTGGAGTTCGGCTCACCTACATCATGTATGAACTTCAAACCGATATGTTGATGAACAATCAATTGTGGTTGCAAAAATGAAACTGAGAATTTTTTTTCATTTGTAACCGCTTGACCGCTTCATTAACAATGTTAGCTTATTTTTGTATACAACCTTTTTTATAGAGGACGTTATAATAGACAACATTTATTTGAAACTTTTTTCGATAGGACGCGTTCCAAAAAAAATAACTCGAAAATATCAATTTTTTTATTTGCAATAATTTTTTTTTGTTAAAATGCAACTCGGATTTTTACGAAAATTTATATTCTTAGAGGTCCAAACAACCTATTGAAAAATGGGCCAGAGGCTGGGTCTCTTTAATAGAACTTGTACTAAGGTGACTGGACTATCTCCCGACTGAAATTTTTCGTTAAGTTGTAAAATTCGATCCGTGTATCCAAACCTTCTGCGAGTAGCGTATGTTTGTTAAGCAATTCGTAATACCAAGTGTTATTATTCCCTAAATGCTACGATTTTTTCAAGCATTTTTTTTAAACCTCTATAATTCGCTAAAATTAATTGGCCACCCATCACTGAAATCTTTAACGATCCGATTTGAAAGGTAAAAAGCACCGAGGGTTCGAATAAGATATTACTTAATGTGACTTGAAATTTTCCGAATTTATATGTTCAAGAAATATGCTATTTGAGCGTCAAGAAATCTGAACCGAATGGGCGCTACGTAACGGCGTAGTAAAACATCACCTCTATGGAAATGAAAAGAGATAAAAAAATACATCCATGAATCTTACAAACTAAACCTTATATTTAATATAAACATATTGTGAAACCGAGTTATCTAGAGTCACGACAGTGACTCTAGACAAGTACATTTATGAAAGAGAGTTCGCTCCAAGCCTCTTCACCAAAGCGACCGCTTTCCGACTGTTTTCGAAAACTTTCAACATTTGTTTCTGTAATAATAAAATGATTACAGCAGTTTGAAGGATTTTGCGAGTTGACGTATTTGTTGTTTTTTTTCTCTGTCGATCGTGACCTACTTGAACTCTGTAGCCTACCGCATGTTGAGCATGTTGATTTTTTCGTTAGATCAAAAATTGTGCATTTCTCAACACACATTCAGGATGTGTATTTATTTTTTAAGTGAAACTTTTATAGCAACGGTTTTTATTTTCAGCATGCCACGAAATGTTACATTTAGTCAAAAATTCTAACTTAAAAAAAAAAAAAACACTTCCCACCGGAGTTTGATCGCAGGATCTCATACTCTCCAGGCTCGCACACTACTGCCTAGACCACCGAAGCAACTATGAATATTTTAAATACTTTTGAATATGGGGCATTCCATACAGTGTTTCCGGACGCCAAATTCTGAAAGTACGCCATCTGTCGTAAAAAAGTACCATTTTTCGGTAAAATACTGCGAATGAATTACTCGGCCGATAACGTAGAGATCAACTCGTTTACAAAAATATTAGGCCAATGATTAAGGTCATAATTTGTTTCTGAAACACTATGAACGAAAATAAAGAACCCTATGCAAACCTGAGCTCAATTTTTACTAAGAAATAGATATTTAGCGTTTTTTTCAGGTTAGTGGAAACGCAGAGTGCAAGTTTAACACATAGGAAACGAGCTAATTTTAAATTGATGATAAAATATGGATGTAAGAATTCAAATATCTGTTTCGAATGGTAAGCGTGGTATAATCTGCAAAAAAGAGGATAAATATTACACATAGATAAAAGTAAATGCGGCATAATTTCATACAACGATTTCTGAATTTTTTTATTATTGAATATTTTAACAAATTTAATAAATACTAGGGTGCATCACGCGCGCTGACGCGCGCGAGCGGTTTTCTGGTAGCGCTGCAGCGCTCCATTTATGTATAATAACTTATCGAGATATGCAACAGCATCTCCAAACCAACCTATTTTGTAGCAGTTTGATAAGAATAAACTCAAGTTTATGAAAATTGGAACATTCGATATAAATAACATATGATACAGAGAGAGAGAGAGAGAGAGAGAGAGAGAGAGAGAGAGAGATTTCTAATGCCTTATCCGTTATCGGATCGTTCTACGGATTGACTGCATTTTCTTATTGTGTTCACTCACACGTAAGTTTTCATTTTTATGAAGATAACATTATTTTGAATATACTATTTGTTAAATTAACATATTTATATGAACATCATAATAATATAATATAAATAGAAGTGACGTTATAAATTATTAAATTTTATGGGCAAAATTTGAGTGATCGTTTAGCGATATAATTCCTTGTACACATAATTTTTAACGATGTTCTTGTCCCGTTGTACTCCGATATAAACTTTGAGAGCTTCCCAAGAACGCACACGTGAAAAGGCCACATACAATTGGCCGTGATTGAAGACATCTCTACGAAGATCCACGCTAATTTTATCGAAAGTTTGTCCTTGTGACTTGTTGATGGTCATAGCAAAAGCTACCTTTACAGGAAATTGACGACGCTTGAAAGTAAAGGGATAATCATTTTCACAATAAAGTGTAATTCGATGTAGAAAAACGACCTCTCCACTTTTATCACCTGATAAAATCTCGCAACGCAATACCGTATTACCCAGCTCTAAGATCATAAATCTTGTACCGTTGCATAACCCTTCGTTAATACTCAAATTTCTTATAAGCATTATAATACCGTTTTTTCTGAGGCGAAGTTCATGCGGTGGCAAACCCGGTGGTGATAACGTATCAAGAGACTCGGTAGAGTCTCGGGACAAGTACATTGACAGCCTGTCGTCTGCTGGCCCGAGGCTCGCCGAGACTATACTTTCTCGAAACAAAACTTTTCCCGGTGGTGGGGGTAAAATCGGCATGTCATTTTATTGAATTACGAAGCTCAGAAGGATATCGCGTGCGAGATCTTCGACAGTCTTTGGCAATTTCAAATACGCGACCGATGCACACAGGTGGAAAGAGTGACAAAGGCACCCCATCACGAACAAATATTTCAGCTTTTCCCTGAGTTTTGCCTGAACGCCGTTCAAATTTCCCATCATGACTGATGCGTTGTCTGATGCGAACCCGATCATATTTTCCAGTGGAATATTGTTCACTGTGAGAAACTCAGTTATGGCTGTGTACGATGCAGCAGCTGTGGAACTGGTAACTTCCAATAATCTCAAGCGTCGATCAGGTACTTCACTCCTGCTTGCATCAAGAGACTCGGTAGAGTCTCGGGACAAGTACATTGACAGCCTGTCGTCTGCTGGCCCGAGGCTCGCCGAGACTATACTTTCTCGAAACAAAACTTTTCGCGGTGGTGGGGGTAAAATTGGCATGTCATTTTATTGAATTACGAAGCTCAGAAGCAATTGAGGAACTTAAAAATTGAACTTCTAGCTAATAAAGAAATTCTCTTTCGATTGTGCCCAAAATCAGCATTATCGGTCGCGTAATTGCTGAGAAAAAACGTTGCATGGGCTCAAGATTATGCAAAAGTTACCAACACATTCAAGAATTTGACGTGTCTGTATACAACACCATGATAGGCCTAGA
>JBBLXU010000889.1:0-36491 GCA_037893425.1 Campoplex nolae | reverse complement strand
CATATACGTCGCTATGGTGAATTCACCTTGCACAATGAATTTAATGTTTAGTCGTGAGCGCTTGAGAACAATGGTTATCAGAACAGAATCGACTCTCCATAAGCGATTGATCGTAGTCTTTCTTACACTGTTTGATCTTATCTCGGTGGTTTATCTCGTCAATCGGAGATAGATAGAAGAAAAGGGGTGAAATGTGATCGCTTATAGGCAGCCAGGACTTACTATGCCTAAATTCGAAACCTCATCGAGTCGCAGCGAAATAACATAAAAATCAGTTCATTCTGTTCTGCTTACCACACAGTTACGAGGCGTAAACATTCCGCCCGTCTCGATTGATCGGAAAAAATTCAACCATTTGGCGACGTCATCTTAATGACAAATCATGTGTGAAATAAATTTTAAATATGATTTTGTACGGCAATCGAAATCATAATCTCCAGTAGTGAATGAATCTTAACGTGATATCTACAGCTATATACTGAACCGCCCACCGTGGAAACACGGAGGGGGCAGTAAGAATACGATCGTTTTTTCTTTTTTGCTGCTATGGTGTAGGGGAGAAGTCAGCGCACTTTATTATCCAGTCGTTGGAATCCATAAGGGAATCTCCCTTATTATTCTTGAGTCCTGATCGAAATACATGGGAATCAAATCTTGATTACCAACAATGTCTTAACACATTTAAAAAGTTAAAAGTGGTGAATGATACTGCTGAACGAGGAGTAGCTCTAACTGAGATCTTCAACGAAGGTTTGACTCGTAATGAAGATGAGAGACAAAAAATTTTTCAAGCCGTACGAAATCATCGTTCACAATATCCAACGTGTATAAAATCAAAATATAATGAGAAAAAATGTTCATGAAATATTTCAATTATGCTTATGGATAATATATTTTCTTCATGATAATTTACATACTTGTAATTCGTTGACGTTTTCATTAAATTAAGTGTTGGTTATTTATATAATAAAAACTGTACTCACGCGTTTATATAAGCTGAAACTGCCATTTTTTTCTAAATAAAACTACTCGTAGAAAAACAATACTTTTTCCTTGATAAAATAAAGAAAAAACCATTTCTTCTTCAGGATCTTCTTAAATTGCAGCTTAGATATTTTATATTAGTCATTTTTTCCGTCACTGGAAACTTATTTTTCTATAAAATCTACCAAAAATGTAAGAAAAAGACATGAAAAATGGATGTTTTTTAAGATTTGAGTCGCAAATTTATGAAAATCGCGAGCTATAAAAAAATCAAAGCTTATTATCTCGAGAAATATCAATAATAGTGATTTTGTTTATGGGAGATTTTTTTAAGAAAATTGAATTTACTATAACTTTGTCATTCACATTTTTCCTGCAGCTTCAGCCGTTTATAAAATAACAACGAAAAAACAAGAAATTCATGAAAAAATTGGCTTTAGTGACCTGTACTGTCTCTCCGGTGTAAGTTGCAGTTACATCGCCAAAGGCATTTTTGTACATCGTTCAATTCCGAGTAATTTGCTTTTTTGAAAGTTAAAATAGCATGAAATGCCGCTGAGTTGTAGCAATTAAAAAAAAAAAAACACTCAAGTTTACGTGTATTTTAAATGGAAAATCTTCACATGCTGAGGGCGAGTGGTTAATATTAATATTAAGGGCTCATAATTTAGAGGAATTTTTTTTTGGGTATGTACAACAAAATTTCGAGGCGGGAGTGAAGAAAAAAAATAGTCGCGAAAAAAAAGCACCCTAATATTCACATGGGTCAGTGAGATGCGGTCCAATCGGTCGAGAGTTCAAACATGCCTCGATCTGACTTGTGAGAGTGTTGAATTCTTCGTAGGTGAGAGTGGTTTCCCAAGACGCATTTAAGATGGTGTTTAACACTTTTGATACCTGCTTGCCATAATCCTCCAAAATGTAGAGCTCTGGGTGGAATGAAATGCCAGGTGGTTTTATCACTAGCAACGATATTTCCAAGATCCGTATTATCAACAGCAACGTGGAATGCACGTTGCAGCTCTTTGTTCGCTCCCCGGAACGTCGTCCCGTTATCACTATAGATGTCAGAAGGTAAGCCGCGACGTGCGACGAAACGAGGGTAGGCAGCTAGAAATGCATCTGAAGAATAATCGAACACGACCTCCAGATGAACAGCATGCATAGAGATGCAACAAACAGTGCTGAGTACGATTTGTGCGCTTTATATCCACGCCCTTTGCTCGATCATATGAGAGAAGGTCCAGCATAATCGAGTCCAGTATGTAGGAATGCATGGTGCTGTGTGACTCGTTCTGTTGGCAGATTCCCCATCAGCTGTAGTGGGACTAGAGCGCGTTCTCTGACAAATTTTCATATGAGATTTCGAACGAACGGTCGATGTCCAAGTATCCAATAATTCTGGTGTATGATGCTTATAGTAAGCTGTGGGCTTCCATGGAGGCAGCGCTGATGTGCATCTTCAGCAATGAGAGTGCTTACACGATGTTGAGGTAGAATTGTTGGATGTTTTTCTTCATAACTCAGTTCGGATCGGTCCAAACGACCTCCTACGCGTAACGTTCCTTGTTGATCAATGAACGGATTGAGGTTGCGTAAGGAAGAGCCACGAGGAAGCGGTTTTTCTTCCTGAAGAGCTCGTATCTTTTCCTTTTGAATATCGTTGATCCAGAAAAGTTGTGCCTTGTCAATTTCTTCTCCGGAGAGTCAAAGTTTATTGGAGTCACTGCGTTTTTGACACTTCTTGATGAATCGTAAGCAGTAAACTGTGATGCGTATTAGTTTTTGCCAGGCGGAGATATCGGAGTAAATCTCCCACTGGGTTATATTATTGACTGCGATGTGTGACTTTATTGATGGTTTGGAAGCTTCGAGACACTCATCCTTCGTTAGGGCGGCTGTAGGTAATACACGTGGCCATTCGGATTGTGCTTGTTTTAGCCACAGCGGACCTTGCCACCATAGTGAGTGGGTACAAAGTTCCATTGCAGTCAGTCCGCGCGAAGCGCAGTCGGCAGGATTTTGCGACGTTGGCACGTGCATCCATGACGCGCTTTGCAGCTGATGTTGTATACTTGCAACTCTATTAGGTATAAACGTGGTCCATGTCAAAGGGTGTTGTTTGAGCCATGTGAGTACGACGTTTGAGTCCGTCCAAGCATAAATGATGCAATTTTCGAGATTCATCGAGGTCTAATCGAATTCAAGTGGCTTAGCTAGAAGAACGGCTGCACAAAGCTCAAGTCGTGGTATGCTGATCGTTTTAATAGGTGCGACTTTTGTTTTCGCGGTGAGGAGGAGGATGATTTTGACTTCGCAGTTTGGAGATACCGCACGTAAATAAGTGACTGCAGGGTACGCTCGAGGTGAGGCGTCGGAAAATCCGTGTAGTTCGCATTCTGTTTTACTTGATGTTAAATGAATCCACCTGGGAGTCAAGATTGTTTGAAGTTCTGGCAGGCGATGACGGTAGTCAACTATAACGGAGCCCGGGCATGAAAATCGGAGATCAATTACAGAAAACGCTCGCGAATGAAGAATTGTACCGATTAGAAGAGCACGTTAAGAAGAATTCGAAGACCACGTTGAATGAGTGTTTGTAGAGAGCGATGTGTACCGTGTCGCAGTCAGGTGCGAAGAGAGCGAGAAGGAAGGTAGCCCGAAACGTTCTGTGTGAAGAATCGAAGCGAATAGACAGAAAATTAGGAAGATCGCGGAAATGATGTTGACGAAGGAGGGTCGAGATGTCCGGTATGTCGCTGGCCACCGAACTCGAGCGAGAGACCCCCCGTGCACTGAGGACCCCGCGCGAGAGGCCGATGAACCTTAGAGTTTTCGCAACAAAATTCGATTCAATTATCAGGGAAAGTGATAAAATTTGTTTTTATACTGTGGCGAAAAAGCTCTTCTCCATATCCACTGACAATTTTCCATATGACTACAATTACCTAAACTCTCTTACCTTTTCCTCCTTCTTATCCACGCATTGTTCAGCACTCTCATTTGTTGCAATAAGCATTCCGCTTTCATCAATTGTAAAAATGTCTGCACAAGTAAGTATTTCTTCGATATCATCGAGCAACGGTATTCGAACGCAGGTTATTTCACAGTTTGCTGGTGTTTTGTCGTCCTCTTCAATATCGCACAGTATATTTTTTTCTCCGATACTTCTTCGCAAAATGATAGCTTTGTTTTCTATCACTTTCTTCAAGAAAGTATCGTTCTCGCAAGATTGACGCACCGCTTCTGTCGCACAATATAAATAACTTGGATTTGCAGTTTCAAGAAATTTTACTTTCTTACACCACTCCCCGATTATACAATAAATGATGGTCTCCATCACTAAAACACACTCAAAAAGATCACAGCCACTGAATTTGTTTAAACAGAGGCGGAGCCACAAAGGAAGTTGACGAAAATCCTTCTCGCGCGTGCCATGTTCGATGTATCAGCGCGCAACGTTTATGTTTACACCAAACGCAGCAGAGAATACCAAATGTGGTTATAGTATTATTAGTCCACCGAGGTAGCAACAATGTAGAAATGATATATATATGTATATCAGAAGAAGAAAGATATATAATATTTTCACATAAATCACTGTGTCACATCACATAAATGTGTGTGTTTGGTCAAAAAATTCATTAGGTCGTGATAGTGTAATAGGTAGCGTGCGTACGTTAGGATAAGACGATAGGTAGGTAGAGCAATTTAAATCCCCAATGTAGGTGGGAATTTTTCTTCAATATAATTGATCTGAGGATCATGTGAAATAACTCGATATGATCAAATGTGGCAGAAACGGTATAAATATTTTTAAAAATAAATTTCTTCCGACGGATTTTTGGCCTTTTTATAAACATATATCAGCAATACGCGTGAAGCGTATTAATTGGACAGCAACACGGCTGGAACCGTGTATATTTCGGCTTCAACGTCGAATACGCTTGAAACGTGTTGATGCAACACGGGGTCGGTACCCCGTTGAAGAAACGCACTTAGCCCATGTTGTTACAATACGCTTCAAACGTGTAATTTTGCTCAGTAACATGGCAAGAAGTGTATAGAAATCGGCTTCAATATTTACACGCTTAAAACGCGTTGAAACAACGCGTTTGTATTTACAGTGACGTCTGTGTTTCTGTTATTTTCGGCGTCAAGGAAGAACTCGACAATTCCAAGGCTTTGACTGCCTTAATCCTCTCCGCCAGATCCTCTCCGAACAACCATGAATCTGTGTCCGAAGCACTTAAAGAGTCTCGAAACAATGCGTCTGTATTTTTCAGAATCAAACTCCTTCGAATGAGCGATTCCTCTCATTGTAGATCCGCGAGGATTCTTGTGATGCCCCCTGCAATCTCAATCAGTGGTTACTTCCCGGTAATATTTAGAGAGAAGGCCACGGATGTTAGCTTTGCCAACCCCGCTAAGCACGCCGTGATGCGGCCTTGCTTTTCGATTATAAGCTCATCTCTTTTTGTGACGACTTCCTGGAGGCAAGCTTTTACTTCTGCATTGAGCTTGGGCGGATTTATAAATAGTGCGTTCGCTGGTGGGGGAAATTTTTCTAAGAGAGATTTTCTTTCCACTGTAGGTAGGCCTTTTTTATAATATCCTGAATCCGAACTGAAAAATCGGAATGGATAGGAGGTGCGAATGCACGATCTGGTATTATGCGTTCTCCGATAAGTTGCAGCACTTCCGCATCTAAGGCGTCCTCCGTGCGTGGTGTCTCACTATTCTCCATCGAGGCTGATGGTGGGGGCATGCTTGGTGACTCGCTTAAACCCGGCGTTGCCAAATTATTCGCAGTAATGTTTGCTGATATTACCTCTTTCGAACGTTCACTCTTATCTTGATTTCCTTCATCTGATGATAGACGATTCGGGGAGCTCGAACGACGACGACCCGACGTTCTACTATTAGACCGACGTCTACAATGCTTACCTGTCGATAAATAAAACCAGCCATGAATTCTCCTTGCAAGGAGTAGTATAAAATCTTGCGGGATTTTGTAGTAATATTTCTCTCTTTCATTTCCAGGTTAGGACCTCGCGAGGCACCTGACAGCTTTAACCTCACTCGAGAAAGAATGATTTTCTTTTCTGAATACTTGACGGCCAGGTGTCTTGCAGCGACCGTGTTCTACATATAGAACTATGAGATCTTAGACTCGCAGAGACTAAGGACTCGGCCAAACAAATTACACTGCCATTAAATATTTAGCGTGTTCGCTTAGATTCAGTTGCTTTAGCCTAAAACAGAAAGACGAACTCATACTTACTACGATGTTTTCTTTTTTTATTAAGTCTTTTCTCCAACATTTTTTCTAATCTTCGAATTCTTTTCTCCACTCGTTTGTCCTTTCCTCTTTCGTTCTCCGAGTCTATCTCGCTGTCCTTTTCCATAGTTATGATTTCTTACACTCTCGTCGCAAAAACCGTGTGGCGTGTGTGATGTTTGGGTTAATTAATTATAAAGTCGATATGTATATGTGTAAAGATTCTTTATTTCAATGGCCCATGTGCTCTGGTTGCCATCTCGTTAAGCACTGTCGGCCTCACCTACTCGTGTGCCCCCTCTCTCGTAGCTCACATATATCACATCTTTCTCTTTTTATAAGTTTACAATGTTTCTTTACAGTCTTTAAAATATTATTAATTATACAGCAATGGGAATACTAATTAGCGATAACTTAATCCTATTAATTATTGTTTATAATCAAACACTTAACGTGTTACGAGCGATGACAATTCTTTGACATCACATTTTAAATTGTTTACGTTTATCGAACGCTCATTATTGTTTATAATCAAACACTTAAGGTGTTACAAGCGATGACATCACGTTTTAAAAATGTTTACATTTATCGAACGCTTTAATCTTGTTAATTTAAATGGTAGTCTTCAAGATATTTTGGTTTTTTAACTTCTCGTCCTCTCCGAGTTATTGTTATTGGGTTGCTACTCTCTGTTTGAGTTTGACTGTGTGTCTCTCCCGTTTTTCTCTGACTTAGTTTGTTAATTTCGTCATGATTACTCATGTTTTCTAACATTTCCGCATTTGAGGTAGTTGCACGTTGAGATTTGGTTTCACCGACTTCTAGAGATTGTGAGTTCATGTTTTCGTCTATCGCGTTTTCCTCTGGTTCTATTGTGAACTTGGAGGTGTCTGAATCTTTTATTAGACTGCGTCGATTACGGTTTAACACTTTTCCCGAGCTAAGCAAAATGTCATATGACCTTGGTTTATTCGAATGACCAATTACCATCGCACTTCTATCGAATTTTTTATTATTTACATCTCTCAGTCTTACTTGTTCTCCTAATTTGAATTGAGGCAAATTTCGTGAAGCTTTATCATGATAGAATTTTTGTTTTTCTTGTCGAGCTTGCAGTTTTTCTTTGATTTGCCGATTTTTGTCGGTTGTATTAAGACTGAAACTTGGCAAAATTCCTTTTATTGACCTTCCGAACATTAACTTGTTTGGAGACGCTATATCCGATGAAATCGGAGTATTCCGGTACTCCAAAAGTGCGATATATGGGTCTTTATGATCGAGTTCCGCTTTTTTTAGTAAATTCTTTACTGTTTGGACATGTCGCTCAATCATGCCGTTACTTTTTGGGTATAGTGGAGATGACATGGTGTGCGTGAAACCCCAATGTTTTTCGAATTATTTAAATTGCCTACAGCGAAATTGTGGTCCACCATCGGACTGCACTATTTTTGGTATTCCAAACCTCGCGAAATTCGATTTTAACACTGCAATGACCGATTTACTGTCAAGGCTCGTCAATGCGCCCATTTCTACATACTTGGAAAAATAATCTATTATCAAGAGATAGTTACGACCATTGAAATGGAAAAGATCTGTTCCTACTTTTTCCCACGGCTCTTCTGGCACGTTATGCCCAATCATGGGTTCTTTTACATTGTTTTTTTGGAGTATTCGGCAAGTAATGCAGTTATTTACCAAGCTTTCTATTTGTGCCGCCATACCTGGCCAAAATATAATCTCTCGAGCCCGGGCTTTCGTTTTCTCAATTCCCAAGTGATTGTAATGTAATTTTGACAACATTTCTTTACGCATGACATTCGGTACAATGACGCGATCATTTTTTAATATTAGTCCCTTCCATTCCCAGAGTTCGTCTTTGAACGTGACGTATGGTTTTACAACATTAGGCACATCTTTCTTGTCAATGGGCCACCCAAATCGGATCATCTCTCGAAGTTTCGTTAACTCTTCGTCACTATCTGTCTGTCTTTGAAATTCGGACTTTTTTTTGTTGCTCAAATAATCGTCATGATTCACTAATAATACGCAATTGTTTAGATCTTCATCTTCTTTCGGTACGACCGTACAGTGTGAGCGTGACAACGTATCTGCTAAGTACATTTCTTTACCTGGTTTGTAACTTACATTGATATCATAAGGCTGTATACGCAGCCTCATTTTTTGCAATCGAACTGGATTTTCATTCACCGGTTTTTTCAAAATCGACTCTAATGGTTTGTGATCACTCTCTACACTGACCGGTCTTCCCAGAATGTATTTGCGAAATCTTTCACATCCAAACACAATAGCATACAATTCTTTTTCTATCTGGGCCCAAGATCTCTGTGTTTTCGTAAAAGCACGTGACGCATACGCCACTGGGACGCCTTCTTGTAACAAAACAGCTCCAATTCCCGTCCCGCTGGCGTCTACGCTCAGTGTGCATTCCAAATTTGGATTATAATATCTTAATGCAGGACTATTACAGAGTCTGTTTTTTAATTCTTTAAATGCGCGATCGTGATCTTGGGTCCATTTGAAATCTACATCTCGCTTCATTAGCGTCCTCATAGAATTTGTTAGATTTGTTAGGTCCGGTACAAACTTCGCTACGTACGTTATCATCCCTAAGAATCGTCCAAGTTCAGTCACATTATTAGGCTTCGTTATTTTCTTTATCGCTTCCACTTTTTCTGGATCAATTTCTATTCCATGCGACGAAAAGATATGTCCGAGAAACTTTACTTTTTCTTGCGCAATTTCGCATTTGTTTATATTTAGTTTTATGTTATTTTCTCTAATTTTCTCGAAGACCTTTCGTAAAGTTTCATCGTGATCTTTTGAATTTTTCGACCAGATTATAATATCGTCTATGTAGACTTGGACGTTCTCAAATTCTTTGAAAATTTCTGCACATCTTTTATGGAAGATTTCTGGTGCAGATGTAATACCATATGGCATTCGCAAAAATTTGTATCGCGCGAACGGCGTTTGGAACGTTGTTAAATTGGCACTTTTGTCCGTTAGCTTTATCTGATAAAATGCTTTTTTCGCGTCCAATTTTGTGAAAATCTTTGCACCTTCCATTTTTGCAGAAATTTCCTCGAATGTCGGAAGTTTGTAGTGTTCTCTTAACAAATATGTATTCAAATATTGTGGGTCCAAACAAATTCGTAGCGAGTTGTCGGGTTTTTTAATAATCACTACCGGATGCACGAACTCTGTTGGTTCTTCAATTTTTTCTATTATGCCTGCGTTTTCCATTTTTTTCAGCTCTTTTTTATACTCTCCCATTAATTTGAACGGTACACTTCGGCATGGTACAATTTTACCAATATAATTTTCTTTCAACTTGAAATCATACTCATAATTTTTCAATTCACCGAGTCCCTCAAATACATCTTGGTACTTTGTTTTGATTTCTTCTGCTGTTGTAATAGAGTTAATTCGCGCTATTAAATTCATTTTCACAGAATCTTGTAAGCCCAATAACGGAATTCTATCGCAATTGTCAGCAACGAAATATTCAAGCCATTCTACTCGACCTTTTATTTTACTCTGCAAACTGAGTTTACCGATCACTTTGACCTCGGTTTTATTATAATCAGTAAATTTCTGAGTACATGGAATCAGCTGTTCGTAAATCTTGTTTTCGTCAAGATATGTCTTTGGCAATATATTATAGCAAGACCCACAATCTATTTTAAATTTCACTTGTACCTTGTAATCAACAAATAATACTGGCTCTAACCACTCTTCGCTACTTATCGACGAGACATTTATACTACCTAGAAAATACGGCTCGCTGATGTCTTCTTCGTTGACAACGGTGTTGATTCTCCTTTCGTTGTTCTTGCAGACCTGGGCGAAGTGGTTCATTTTCTGGCATTTTCTACATTGCTTGTTGTACGCTGGACAATTTCTGTATGTGTGTGTATATCCACATTTCGAGCAGGCGTTGTTGTTATCCCGACTCCCCGCTTGTTTCGATTCGAACGGCTTTCTCTCGTACCGTCTGCGATGTTCCTTTGTATCCTTGGGCTTGGATCCCGGTGTTATTCTTTTTTCTTTATTACTTTGGTATAAACTTTTGTTATTCGTGGAACGTACAGCGTCCACTTTTTCTGGCTCACTTTTCAGGATTTTGAGCTGCTTGTCTGCTAACTCTGCCGCTTGACAGAGTTTAACACAACGATCTAGCGTTAACGCGTCTTCACGCAGCAATCGACTTTTTACTCCATTGTCTCGAATGCCTCCAATTATCCGATCCTTAATTAGGCTGTCTCTCAATGCTCCGAACTCACAATCCACACTTAATTTTTTTAAATCCGTCAGGAAAAAATCGAAGCCCTCACCGTCATTTTGACTACGATGAAAAAATACGTGTCGGCTGATGCTTTCATTTTTCTTCGGAACACAATGTGTTTCGAATGCAGATATAACGTCGTTGTATTTTCCGCGTTGCTCTGCCGTTAGATCGAAAGTTTCGTATTTCTCGTTTGCTTCGTCGCCGATTGTGTGAAGCAGAATTGCCACTTTTGTTCCGTCTGATTTTGTGGAGCTCTCCGTCGCCAGGATGTATATTTCGAATTTCTTTCTCCACTTTCTCCAATTTTCAGATACATTTTCTTCAAAACTGAGTGGTTCGGGTGGTTTTAAGGCGGACAAACTGGAACTTTCTTCGTCGCTTATTTCTTGTTCATTATCGCGGTTTACCGGCATGAACGCGTGGTGGCTGATTCTATTTTCAGCTCTATTCTTGACTATTCACTTCCCGCGACATTTGTTTTTTTTTTTTTTCGTTTTAATTTTGTCTCGACGACTGCGCCATGTGATGTTTGGGTTAATTAATTATAAAGTCGATATGTACATGTGTAAAGATTCTTTATTTCAATGGCCCATGTGCTCTGGTTGCCATCTCGTTAAGTACTGTCGGCCTCACCTACTCGTGTGCCCCCTCTCTCGTAGCTCACATATATCACAGCGTGTACGGCACAGGGAAAAAGAATGAGGAGATCGAGTGTCGCCGCTATGACGGCGAGTCTTTTGTTTTTCGATCTTTAAAGTGAGGTGAAATCGGTGTGAGGCAGAGGTACTACAATTAGATCTCTCGGAAGAGGCGCGAAATACAATACCGTATTGCAGCGAATATTAAAATATTTTTTATTATACTTTTTTATATCTTTGAACGTATTAACGAAGTATTCATTTCGAAGATACTAACAATGTAATTAAAATTCAGCATATTCGCCGAAACGTTCATCTGCTATATCGTCACTGTGTCCCTCTTCACTCGGTGGCAAATTCAAATCAGCTACTTTATTTGAATACGCAATTTTGAACCAATTTTGCGCATGACTTCTGCTGCCAGCTCGTATTTATGGCAACATTGGTTATTTCTTTTCAACCCAAAATGAATAGTCAAAATTGCATTTGTCATTTCTAATGACATCCGGTTTCGAGATTTATTCTTCACGAGATTCAGCTGACTGAATACTCGTTCCACTTCGGCGTTCGAGTATGGTAAAATCAGCATCGAGAGAGCAAAATTCACCAACTCGGTGAACCGATTGCTTCCAGATGCGTCCTTGTGCTTATTTACTTCATCCCAAAACGCTATCATATTTGTTTATTTATGTACAAGACGAAAAATCCATGTGTCAAAATTGAATAAACACTTTGTTTGTTAAAAACTACTCTTCGCGCGTTCCCGTTTTCGTTTCATACCTGCTCCCAAATAAATTTAGTTGCTCGAACTTACGCGTAGTGGCGTGCCGCGATAATCATACCGTTACAGTATTGAACTAGTAATTTCAGGATAATACCGTAATATTATCTGATCAAGCCAAAAATTCCTTGCTGAATATTCCTCGAAAGATTTTTTTTGTAAAATTAACAAATGCTAAAACTTTTAAAAAGTAAAAAAAGAACGCCAAGTATTAAAAGACGCGACCTTCATTATAAAATAACCATTCTGTAATTTATATTATTTGTTTTTTTTTTACGTATACGGAAAATAATAATAATATAATAATAATAATTCGGATCGCGAATAGAGCGCGCGTAGACGGCAATACATGCCGGTATCGTCTACGCGTTGAGAAACGAGAACGAGAGAGAACGCGCCATGCCAAGGAAGAGGGAACGCGCAGCCGCGTGCTGTTTCTCTCACTCACAAGGAAAGTGTTTCCGCTGACCCCCTTCGATTTCGATGAAATTTAAATATGTTATTCTACATCAAAATCTAAGAGACACGTATTTTTTTTTTTTATCGGCGGAAAAACGTTTCTAGGGGGTGAAATTATCCCTCAAAGTTGAGACCTCCGAGGGGTAGTTTTCAGGTTTCACCTATTTTCACTCGAGATAATCGAATGCACCCAAATGGATAATTTACTTAATGATAAACGATGAAAAATGCAACTGGTTTCATATCGGGGGGTTGCATAGAAAAAAAATTATAGGGGTTGAAATTCACAAAATCGTCGTAACAAAAAAACTATTGCACCTATCTCGATGGATTCAATTGCACTTTGAAGAGGGCTAAAAAATAGTAGATACGGATTTTTTCGTTTTTCTCGCAAATCAAGTTAAGGGGGTGAACTACCCCTATATATGTCTACATTAAATCTCAATAAAACGGAAGTATTTCTTTTTTTTTCTTATTTCCTCTCCTCGTGATACGTGTTTTTTTTTAAATTCTCAACATCTACATATCAACCGATGGATAGATTTTTCTCGAAATTACATTTTCATAACTGGTGAAAGTGATAGATCCAAAAGTATGCGTCCAATCTTAATGATTTGTTTTTTATTTGAAGGCATTTTGAGACTCTCCTAGTTATACTTTAAAGATTCCATTTGAAATTTATTTAAACAATAGATTTGACCTAATTGAGCAAGGAAAATTGGAAAAAATCGAATTTTTCCGTTGAAAATTCTACCACTGTATCAATTTTTTATTTTTTGTAACCTTTTACGGTATTCATACGAATCACACTCATAGTTTGAAAGAATTCCCTTATTCATTTTTTTCCGCAAAAAATTACAGATTGCATAACTTTTACGAATAACAATTTTTTTATTAGTTATTAATGAATAAACCACAAGATAAATTTTAAAAATATGCATTTCTCATATTTTTCACAAAAATTTCGTATATACTGACATATTTTCATAGTTATCATATCTCCCCCTTTACTTGACGGTGTTATCTGGGAGTCACCTCTGTTCAGTCTGTGACTCGCTTCCAAAATAGGCCAAGCTAGATAAATTTTTCCATGACAAAAGTGTTATCGGAAAACCGGCTGGGCCTCTGTTTGAAGAATAGCTCCATATAATCTAGTGACATGTTTTTCACTCCAAATTTTAACCAACAGCTTTGTTATTAACAATGTCATGCGAAAAATCGCTGTTTTTTTGGTTTTTTGTTTATAGAATGAAAACTATCACGCTAATCGTGATGGTATCAATAGAGAAATTGTAGAGAATAAAAATACGAAGAAAATGAGAGGTCAAACGACCCAATCGGACCGTTAGTTTAGGAGAAAATCGAAAAAAACCGGAAAAAAACAGTTTTTTCAAAAATTCATAACTCGGTCATTTTTCGAGTTGTAGCGTAAATCCTCCGGCCAGTACTAGTCATTAATGTAAACTTCATGTATGCGAAGAGCAGGCACTGTCCGATGCATAGTTTTCAATCTGTGGCCATTTCAATTTTTTACTATGCAATTTTCCAGCAGGCATAAATGCGACGGATATTATGCGATTTTAATTCAACAAAACGATTTCGAAAGTAGAAGTCTCATACTTCAAATCGTTCATCTTGGTTTTGCGTGAAAACGCCGAGGAACATGTTAGAAATAGAGCTGAATATGACGAAAAACGGCCGAGCGCGCGAGAGTAGTTGAAGAGTGGGGGAGAGCAATGGGCCTGGAGAAACGCGCCGCGCGTATTTCATGATCTTTTCGTTCGAATATCTCAGCAACAAATAAGAATATCGAAACTCATTTTTTTTAATTCCGGGGTATTTTGTTCCGAGAAACACGATTTTTCAATAAAATCGCTAAAAAAAAACGAAAGTGGTTCTATATATACTCGTTTCTCTAGTTGGCTTCTGGATAAAACCGTTCATTAAATCATGCATATATACATGGTACGGTTGTTGTAAATTTGAAGAAAACACGTATCACGAGGAGAAGAAATAAGAAAAAAAAGAAATACTTCCGTTTTATTGAGATTTAATGTAGACATATATAAGGGTAGTTGACTCCTTAACTTGATTTGCGAGAAAAACGAAAAAATCCGTATCTACTATTTTTTAGCCCTCCTCAAAGTGCAATTGAATCCATCGAGATAGGTGCAATAGTTTTTTTGTTACAACGATTTTGTGAATTTCAACCCCTATAACTTTTTTTCTATGCAACCCCCCGATATGAAACTAGTTGCATTTTTCATCGTTTATCATTAAGTAAATTATCCATTTGGGTGCATTCGATTATCTCGAGTGAAAATAGGTGAAACCTGAAAACTACCCCTCGGAGGTCTCAACTTTGAGGGATAATTTCACCCCCTAGAAACGTTTTTCCGCCGATAAAAAAAAATACGTGTCTCTTAGATTTCGATGTAGAATAACATATTTAAATTTCATCGAAATCGAAGAGGGTCAGCGGAAAGACTTTCCTTGTCAGCGGCGCGCGAGAAGTGGGGGTAGCCTCGTTCAGCGGGAACTGGGCGAAGAAGACGGGACAAATGTCACGTTTCACGCAAAGGACGTAAGTCCAACGTAAACAAACGCTCATTACGCCTTTCTGACTCCAAGGGACAGAAGTTCCCAAAACATTCGATTTTAATTCGAAAAATTATGATATCTCGAGATTGGCTGAACGGATTTACTTGCAACAAGGACCAATAGAAAGAGAAAAATCGGAAAAAAATCGTTACCGATATTCAGAATTTTTACGTAAACGGTTCGACCGTGAGAGCGATTCAAAAACTTTATGACGTCATAAAACCGGCATATTCGAGTATATAAGAGTGCGGCAGGGCGCGCGCTGG
The DNA here is from genome assembly GCA_037893425.1 of Campoplex nolae. NCBI lineage: Eukaryota > Metazoa > Arthropoda > Insecta > Hymenoptera > Ichneumonidae > Campoplex > Campoplex nolae. The sequence goes on along the minus strand of JBBLXU010000889.1, from coordinate 21,172 downwards.
CATTTTTTCTTTTAATACTTGGCGTCGAGCCGCTACCGCGTCTCTGGATAGTTGAACTTTGATTATATCGAACGCAAATGTATATGTAGGTTCATCTTCAAACAGTTATAGCTATTGAACGGTTGATCTGAGCTATTTGGGTCTTATGACTTTTTTGTCGGAAATTTTATTCTCTACAAAAATATGTTAGAGTCATATCCGTGAGATTTTTACCCAGACAATGTGAAACATCTAAGGGAGTATTTTTTTTCGTGTTATTCTTATGGAAAATCGAGACATGCGGTGCGCCGGCCCAAAATTTTTTATTTCGAGCTTTCCTTTCGGCTAACATTGTCTTGTCGCATAATATGAAGATATGAAAAAGCTTGTGGAACTCGAAATAAAAAATATCGATTTTTTTTCGATACACCCTATTATGTATACTCTGCAGGATATAAGTTCTTTTGTGGCTTTAAAAATAGGCGAAAACGCGCGAGATTTCAGTAGAGCCTTTGGGAGTTGCAATCTAGTTAAACCTCGACAAATTGCCAACTGGAATCGTGCCAGAAAGTCAAGTGTTTCGAAGCTGTAGCTTAAACCAATGAATGCAACAGATGCCACTTGTTACATAATCCATCGGTATCAAGAGATGACGAGGAAAAGAGAGGCGGGAAAAATCCCATATAAGGAAACAGTTTGAGCCAAGAGGAAAATCATATTGCACAACGTTTGAGAGATGAATCTCGAAATATTGTTCGACTCAATTTCGAGATAACCTTGAAAACGTCAAGCAGCAATCTGAAAACCTCAAGATGTTCCAACATAAGAATTGCTAATAGACCGATTTGATTATCGGCAAGAAGCTATTTGTAGGAATGCTCTTAACAGATTATATGTACTAGGGTGGTCCTTATTTGGGATTGAAATTTTTTTTCCGAATTCCCCCCCTAGTTTGACTCCAAATCAATAAAAAAGACACCACGAAAAAGCTGGGGTCAGTGGGATGATGGAAAGTGGTGCCGGCAAGCCCGATCATCGTTTTTATTTTAAATAAATTTGTTTTTGCTTTATCTTGGTTGCTATTTTTTTCCAATCTAAAAAGCACGTCAAGCTCTTCAACTGCACTTCAACTGTATCTTGTAAATCGTCATTGAGAACAATCATTTAAGTATTTATTCAACAAATAGTCGTTGAAAATTGAAATTGCGTCAAAAGTATAGGCAAATTCTGAGAAGTAAGCGAGTCGTGCGCCCACTTCCAATTCTTTGAATTGACTATCTCGGTCGGTGGTACATTGTTTTCCCGTATGTGGCGCATCGTTCATAGCTCAATCTGTTCTCGATCGCTCTTGTAATTCTGTCGCATAACCTAAAAAACTACTCCGCGTTCTCCTACGGTTTTTGCAAAATTATTTGATGTTCGTTACATGTACTATACTCCAACGAATTTGCACTATCGATTAAGATAAAAGTGATAAATGATCGGTGACAATTTAATGTTATCGACACAAACTACGTTATGGCAGAACATTTTTTTAATCGATGATATCACCCGCAAATTATCGGAAACAAACTACCGAGTATTCTCCGAGTTTTGAGGGTTTTGTTTCACAACATTCGAGAAATTAAACTATCTTGACGAGAAAGTGCGCGATTGGTGATAAAAGAAGTGACTGTTTTTTGGAAAAAAGCTCGTTTACCCATTCGACAGGAAATTAAAAGTAATGAAAGGTTGGAAAAATTACATGGAAAAAGCTTGTTTACCCATTCGACAGGAAATTAAAAGTATAATGAAAAGTTGGAAAAATTACATGGAGAATGGGTGAACAAGCTTTTTTATATCGTAATAACAAAGGAAAGCACTTGTATATTTCTATTTTGAGTTTTTGTAGCTAATGTAGTTTTTGTAATTTCGTCACTTACCGATTGAACTTGTGTCTTGTCGAAGAATAAATAGAAGGAAATGCCACCGTATATGTTCGAAAGACTCGTTGAAAGGATGCCGCACATAGTCCAAAAATGCTGATTTCCAAAAGCGGTTTCACCGATGAGATACAAGTTTAATCAGTACGTGAAGAAATGAGTCTACAAAAATTGAAAAGCTCTCACAATTGAAATATAACTTTTTTCCTCTCATAATATTTCAACCCAACCCCAAGTTCGAAATAAATATCGTCAGATAAAAAAATTCGAAAAAAAATTTGAAAAACATTCAAAATGTATAAAATTTTGAAAAAAAAAAATTTTGTACTGAGAATTTCTGTCATGAAACCCATAGTTTTCCCATAACGGAAATTGATATACCTGCGGTTCGACTAAAATTGGCAAAAAAAATCTAAAATGAATCTAGTGATTCGAACCATTGCTGACGCAACTTTTCACTCCTCTGACATTTTTTTCTGAGCGTGATAGTTTTCGTGTTACACAGGAATTTCTAAATGTTGTCTTATTTCGCCAAAAACAAGATAATTTTTCGACAAAAATCGTATCGACTTATTTGGATAAAAATCAAATTGAAGCTTGAGCTTTCCTCTTTGAATCTCATTGGAGGGATTCGGAAAAAAAAATTCTTCTGGAAACACGGTCCGTCTGTGAAAGTGTAAAAAATGACTAAAAGCGATTGTTTTCAAAATGACGTCCTAGTCGTAAAAAAAATCGCAAAATTTTTTCAAAAAAGCAAAATGAAACGGGATTCCTCTCCTTCAAAATGTCCTATACTAAACATTTTTACGTAAACGGTTCGACCGTGAGAGCGATTTGAAACCTTCATGACGTCATAAAACTGGCATATTCGCGTATATAAGAGTGCGGCCGCTCAGCATACGATGCTAAACTTCTATAAACTAAATGGTTCACCAATTCTTGAGCCTTTTACAAAATATTCACAAACTCTTTGTAATTGGCCATGTATGCTTCAATAGATCACCTATTTAGTAACTATTTGTAAAGTTGAAACTCAACTTTTTGTGACGATTGAATTTTGAATGTTCATGTTTTTTTACGAGCTTGAACCTTTTTGGCACGATTAAATAAATTAATCAGATCATTTTTTTTCAAGGGCTCTAAAAATGCACTTGTTTTTACAGCACATTTTTACAGCACACTCGCGTGCTGTTTTTTTAGGTTTCATTACATACTACAACCGGCAAGATATGAATATTCACAATTTTAGATATTTAATAATGAAAGACAATAGCAAAATATGCCAAAGTCGAACGATCAAAATTGCAAAAGCCTGTGGAGCTTATGTACGATTCTCATTTTTTCGTACTTTCCAATAAGGCCAACAGATGGCTCTGGTTGGCTATTTCAGCGATTGCTATCTCAACCCTCGCTTCTTTTTTAACATTCGCTATTTCGCACGTTTGTTATTTTGTGTACCTACATTTTATTCATTCGAAAAATTTACTCTCCATTTCGAATTTCGAAAATATAAATCTTGTTACATTATAGTACGATCTCTAATATCAGCATCCGAAATCAAAATGGTCTGAATATGTATTTTCGAATGAATGTGCATGCAAAGAAAAAATATTGAATTGTTACGTCCAGAAGGGACTAACATTTGGGAAGCAGTTTAGCACAATAACTTAAAGAAATAAATTATTTGAAATGAATAAATGAATTGAACAATAAGAAAATATGAGAGAAAGGTATTTCGCTGCCACCAGATCGTACAGAAGGTATGATCAGATATTGCTCAATACATAAATACTATGAAATTTAGGAGAAGGGTACCTTAGGTACGCGCGGGGTGCCTATCGGTCCCGTACGGGCTCCGGTACTCTCTGAGGCTAGGAATAATCAATTACTATAAATAACAGGAACACAACACAGACATGATATGATAAAAATTTCATTAAGCGACAATTTATTGGAATTTCTTGAACTTACTTTTCTGGTACAATCTGTTATATCTTACTCGCAAGGACCATTTCCTCCGCCTTCAATGAGCACACAAATGCCCGCGAATCACAATCGCGGTTCGCGGGCCACTCCGATAAAATTATAAAACATAAAAGGAAGATTGGATTGGAACAAAAAGAGTGCCCTTGACAGCGAGGCTTGGCTCTCGTGTAAAGTCACGATAAACGTTCTGAGCACAGGGGGTAGTGCCTGTGCCACTCGCGTACTTAGTTGACGTAACTAAGTCTTATCCCTCTGTGCGGGTCCTCCTGATTGATCGGATCAGGAATTAATACAACGCCGCGAATGGAGCTCGGTTACGGAGTTAATTCCTACTAACCGCAAGAACGAACCGTGGCAAAATCAAGACTGAGGACTGGAAAAGTCCATCGGGATGACGAGAGCTCGAAAGCTATCGTTCGGTGGGGCTTTTCGCCAGCCAAGCTATCGTCGTTCGTTCCCTGGGTTTCAACTCCGAGGGCGAACCCGTGGATCACGTGATGCGCGATCAGCGGATTTCAATCCGAGCGTCGACCCGCGGCGACGAACCCCGATCCGGAGATTTCGACACCACACAGAAGACACGCGTCAAAGGAGTTCAGCAGTCTTACACGAATATTCCAATACAAGTACACACGAATGCATGAAAGGTGGATTCATATGTACGAAGAGGTCAGGTGACAGAAGCGAGAGCGCGTCACGTCCCGTTTCGTATTCGCTCACCATGGCTACTTTGCCGTGGTGCAAGAACTCAAAATAAAGATGAAAACGAAATAAAATAATCAAGAGACTCGGTAGAGTGTCGGGACAAGTACATTGGCAGCTCTGTCGTCTACTGGCCCGAGGCTCGCCGAGACTTTACTTTCTCTAAATAAAACGATTTGCGGTGGTGGGGGTAAATTTGGCATGTTATTTCGATTAATTACAAAGCTCAGGAGCCATGTGATGCGTTTAAAAATGAACTTTCAGCTAATTAAGATTGTTCGGGAATCCGCGTCGTCTTACAAGTGACGCGAGCTTCTCTAGCAGCTCACACCGGGGCAGCACCTCCTGGGCGCTCTCGCGGCGACACGAAGGTGACGCGCTCGGAAACGAGAACGAAGGCTTCGTGGCTTGACGTTGTTACGCCAAGCCACGTGCATTCGTACATCTCTCACGGCTTTTCTCATTGACTCTCGCGGTTGTAATTAATATAATTCACCTCACGGGTTTCAATCGTCTCAATCGAGACTTATCAATTCATTGTGAACTCATCAAACTCATTGAACATTTCTACGAACTCAGATTTTACTCAGGAACGACTAATTTTATCTCAAATAAAGACAAGCGGTTCGCCGCGCACAACACACGACTTCGTCCTGTTTTTCTTTTCCACCTGCGTCACGATCTTTAACACCCGGAATTATATTTGAATGGTAATTTAAAAATTGACGTCATATTGATAAACGATACAATCGATAAACAATAAAAAAGAACACATCGATAAAATGCTACAAGTTCTACAAGTTCGCCATTCAAACCCGAGCGTTAAAATTCATATGCTAGCTATAACTTAGTAACTCTCCTATTTGTAGGGTTGTATATTCCAAACTGATCGTCGGTATACGTCATCTGGTCAGCATGACAATTTCCGTTTTGTTCAGTGCTAGTCTCAGTCCGTTTTCTGTCATCCATTTGTCGATTCTTCTCATGACTTGGTTCAGTATAAGCTGCGCTAGATCCGCACTGCGCTCCACTATCACCACCGCCACGTCATCGGCGCAGGCGAGGAGTGATGCGTTACGCGGCATTTCCAACCGTAACAGGCTGTCGTTAGTCACGTTCCACAAGTCAGGTCCCAGTATCGATCCCTGCGCGACGCCCGCGGTGATACTTCTGGTCACTTATCTTTCTTGCGTTTTGTACGTGATCCGTTTGTCGTTAAGGTAGTCCCCCATCACTCGATACAAGTAAGAAAGAATCCGGAGGGGATTTTTCAACACCCCCAGGATGTCCTCCCACCCGGCCGAATTGAAGACATCCCTCACGTCCAGAGTCACCAGTATCGTCAGGGGTCTTGCCGCGTGGCAGGCTTCATCCGGCTTTCTGAAGATCTCGATGACCTTGCGGACTGCCCCAATCGTCGATCGCCCTTTGCGAAAACCGTGCTGGCTTTCTGACAAATCTCCGGCCGCTCTTATCGCATCTGTAAGTCATGGTCTCAGTAGTAGTTCGTAAACTTTGCCCGTCGTGTCTAGAAGACTCAGTGGTCTGTAGGAAGACGGCATATTCGGATCTCCTTCACCTTAGCTAAGGAGTACCAGTCTGGCCGTCTTCCAGCGCGTACTGAAAGTTCCTGTTTTGAGACATTGATTATACACACCCTTGAGTATCCCGGGCCTCAGGCGAGCCGTCAGCCGCAGGATCTCCCCAGGTATGCCATCTAGTCCCGGCGCTTTCCCCATCTTCAGCGGAGTCGTAGTTTTGAGAAGCTCCTCTTCGGTGAAGATGGTGGCGTCCTGTCCGTCGTCTACGTCTTGCATTACTTCTCTTGTCGGGTGAGTCGGGAAGAGGCTGTCAACGATATGTCCAATGTTCGAGTTGCCTTTGAGTTCTGGTGGACCACGAGCCCCCAGTCTCTGGGTCACAATTTTTCAACCGAGACCCCATGGGTCTTTGTCCACCTCCTCGCATAACTGTCTCCAGGAGCGCTTCTTGCTGTTTTTTATGGCGTATGTCAGCGTCTTCCGTGCCGTTTTGTATTCTGCGGTGAGAGTGGCCGCTCGCGGCTGATGTCTTTCCCACGCTCTGTACATTTTTCTTTTCGCCCTTATGCACAGTCTTCGCAATTGGGCGATCTCGTCCGTCCACCAGTAAGTCGTACGTCTGGGCTGTCAGGTGGTCTTGCATGGCATCGAGGCCTTGCAAAGTCGTCCGATCAGTCTCGTTGTCTCGTCCACGAGTCGTTCGGTCCTTCTTCGTCCCGTTAGTCCGTCAGGTATGGTCTCTTCGGGAGCGGCTGCTTCCAGCAGTTCCGTTGAGAACCTGTCTTTGTCCAGTTTCCGTACGTTCCTTTGCGGTGCTCGTACCGACCCATTGCGTCGCGTCGGCGTGGATCTCGCCACTTCAAAGACGATGTACTGATGATCGCTGGCCGTATAGTCATTAATCACCACCCACCGCCTCATCAGCGGCAAAACACCGTCCGAGATCATTGTCACGTCGGGTATCGAAGAGCCCACCCCCGGTCTTATGTACTGTGACGTTAATATTTTTAGCGTCATTTAAAATGTAGTTGTTACTTCTCCCGCTCAGCGTTCCGGCCACGATAAGACTTCGTAGGATCACTTGACGAATGAAAATGATAATTATTATTATAGAAAATTAATTGCGTCCCGAATATTGTTTTTTTGTTGATTATGGCGAGGATAATCGGAGGAAGGAGCGACGGTGAGAGTGAGAGAGAGAATAGTCGAACAATACGTCGGCATACTTCGAGCAGAGCTCGTACGCACCATTACACGCACACACACACGACGCTTACACAATTATTCGCCAACGTCTCAATGTCGAAATGAGGGAATCTTCGAGAATATCGTCAGCTTCGGATAACGTAATTGGGCATCGTCGCACCTACGTTGTCCATTCAGGGAAGTCACCATTTACGGCGGCGTCAACCCTTTTTCCCGAGTCTCGAATTATTTTCATTTTACTCGAATTTCGTATGAAGTACCGCTCCTCTCGTCAGTATTTATCGCTAGAATCATGTTATATGGGCTAGGGGTTGTTAACGATAAAGCGAACGTAAGAATTATACTCGAGGAAAATCTGGGGCCCTGTCTAACGCCCGTAATAAAAGTAACGGTGACGAATCTGTCACAAAAGTTCGCGAAAATTCGAAAGATAGCGAAAGGGAGAGGCGGGAGTCACTGTCCAGGGTGAGACTTTTCGATCTCATTAGATTTTCGGTGAGCGTTGAGCGGGACGCACGTGTCAATAAAGTAAATGGTAATGATTATCAGATCTCTCTCCTTCTCGCGTTCGAGTTCGGTCAGTGGGCTTTCCCGATGATTGTTTTTAATGATTCCCCGTCAATTTTTTTGAAATGGAAATTGTAAAAAGTGTTCGATTTCGTGTACGCAATAAATTCGGTCGCGGCGGCGTCTTCGCCTTATAGTTCATCTTTTTGTTTCATTATTATTGCCGCGTGTTCTTAGCTGTCACGAAGCAGCTTTTGATAATATTCCGGGCAATAGTAATAGTATCGTGGCCGAATCCGAAATTCGTTGTAATTGTTCTTTTTCCGTGTTACTTTTTGTATAGCGTGACCGTGAAAATATTCGCGAGCAAGTGTGTAGAGTGAGAGCGTGACCTTGTGTGAGTGATCGGGATAAAATTCGCGTCTGAGATAGAAAGTCCGGCCAAGTCACCGATTATCGGGTACTTGGTGAAATATTGTGGAATAACATCTGAGATTCGTCGAACATCATAATTTCGTTCATTCTTCCCGTGAGTATCTCCACGGTTAGAAAATACAGGCTCGTTTTAAAGTGTTAACGTGTGTAGGATCCCGGTCGTATGAGAGTGTAGTCGGTGTTAGTGTGCTCGTGAGTATTCGCGCGTGTCGACTTCAGTTCCCGCGAATACCGTTATTTCGTTTCTTTATTAAATAGTTCGCGCCTAATTAATTTAAAATCTTGCGAAAATAAAATGAATATTGTTATTGTTTAATCGTGCTCAATTATTTCTTTTGTCGCTTGACCTCGCCCAATCCGCTGATAGCCAAGCCGGTCAACCGCTCGTACAGACCCCTCTCTTTCGTATTGTGTCGCTTTGGCGGCTGGCGCCCAACATTGCTATCTAATAATTAAACAATACGAAAGCGAGAGGAAGGAGCTTTTGTGGCTAGTAAAAATTATTGTCACAGTACGTCGGTGCCCGTCCCGTGTTCGCAATATGCAAGCTGGTCCTCGCTGCCATTTCTAGCTGCAGCCGTCCGCGTGTGTTCGTCTCTGTCATCCCCCACTCTATCTGTCAACCGCCACATCACCTGGCAGTCCCCTCAGGGTGTCCTCAACCCCACCTACCTTGTCTTCGAACGCGGCAGCGGAGCAGTTCGGCGTCAAGTAGACGCTGACGTAAGTCACGCCGCCTACCTCCGCCCAGACGTAGTCGTCACCCGCTCCGCTGTCGAGAACCCGGACATTGGTGTTTCTGACCCAGATGGCGGACGTTCCCGCGCCGTTTCGGAACCACGTTGGGGTCGTCATGTCCCTGTACTGTTTGCTCAGTATCAGTAAGTTAACGGCGTGTTCAGTCGCGATTTGAGGGAGCAAGAGGTGTGGTTCCTCGCATGTGTGCATGTTACCCTGTAATACTATCACGTCTTTGTCTTAGTCCGACACTCCTCCAGCGCGGCCCTGAAAACCGTGCACGCCCCGGTGCCCAGTAAGTGCGCGGTGTTCTTATGCCCCGCTTCAGAGCACAAGTAACACGTCGGGTCCTGTGGACAGTCCTTACTGACGTGGTTTGCCTTGCCGCATTTCCAGCAGCATTTCCCCCTGTCCGGTCCGTTGCAGTCCGTTCTAGTGTGACAATACTCTGGGCACTTGTAGCACCTGGTCACGGTCGTCCTTGGTCGGACGCGGCTTTTCGCCCATCTTATTTTTAGCCGTACTTTTCTGAGCAGAGTTCGTTTCGAGTCACAGTGCTTTTGTCACTTCCTCCTTGTCCGTCACGCAGTCCAGGTCCAGTATGTCCACCTGTACGTTTGACGTCATGTCTCATATCTGTGCATCCTCTCCCAGGGCTTGCCGAAGCTTGTCCTGGAACGCTTGTCCGTATCCTGCTCCGTTTCTGACGCGAATCAGGACTCCACCGTCCTTCATCATTCGATAGATGTTGACCTGCACCTTGTCAGTGGTTGGATAAACGGCTTTCATACGTCGCAGTGTGTCCGCGTACGTCTTTCCGTCCATCGGTCTGATGAGTACCGCTCCAACCCCAGGTCTCCGGTTTTTGCGGCCCTCCTTCCCTTTCTTGTCCGTCCTCATTGTCGCCACGGTGGGTATTTCAGACCCGCAGCGGGACGCCAGTGGCCTCACCAAGGCCCCCCCGCTACTGGTGCATGTCCCTTTCCGGTCGCCATCCGGCGCTACAACAGCATGGGGATTTTTCGCTGGCTGATTGGACAGCTAGGTCCACCTGGCTAGGGAAACCTGGGCCCCTGTACTATGCAGCGGCCCAGGAGCATTGAGCCTGGTTTTCTCGGGGTACCCTCTAACGCCCCGCGTCAGAGCCGCCCGCTACGGAGAGCGGCGGAGAGACTTTGAAGCGATCTCCCGGTGTAGAGTGTGCGCGATTGTGAGTGCGCGTTTCAGTGAGGATATCCGGTTCGTTCATACTGTGGGAGAGCTCATTTATAGGGATCCCGCGCTTTCGCTTTTCGGGAATGCCCGTTTATAGGGCACCCGAACATTCGCTTTCTCAGGGTAGCCTGTTTATAGAGCTCCTGATCACCCGCTTCACCGGTATGCCACACGGACGTGTTCGTGTGGGTGTTTGTGACTAGTGTGTAAGTGTGTGTATTCTGATTTTGGTCCATCCATAAAAGTACCTTCCATTTCTGCTAAGGCGTCCCCCTATCCGCCACCTGGGGAGATGCTCGGTATGGGTCCAGCAATCCGGCCTCGAGAAGGTAGATGATATGTTACGAGTGCTACAATTTATGTCAGTAAGACAGAGGCTATATTATAATGTGTCGATATTTGTTTGAAAACCGTGAGGAACCTACGGCCGATGCAAATAAAGAGAAAAATTAGAAATTGTGGGAATGAACAGAGTAACGTGACAAGCTGGCAATATCGCAATACGTTTTCGAAGAACGCGGAGTGCGACAATGCGTTGCCTGGAGAAGTAAAAAACTGCGTAAAATTAAGCAATTTAAGCGTATGGTAAAATAATACATTGTATCTACAGTAAAGTAATGACCAGAAGTAAGCATTATGTAATGAAATGTACAACAAATAGCTGAGAAAGCTAATAAACATCAATCAATCAATCCATCAATCAATCTCCCTCTCTCACTTTCTTTCTCGAGGTGAGAATACATGAAAAATTTTAGTCTACATAATATCTAAGTTTTCAGTGGTTTTCTGTATGAAACTTCAATCACCAGTTATACATATGAATAACTCTAAGGGTTATGATTATTTTCTGCCATAAGCAATGACTTTTAATTACCTAGTTTCTGTGTTTTCTTCATTTTAAGTGATCAGAATTTTTCATCGTTCCAGTGCTTACAAGGAAAGGTACTTTAGCGTTCCCCTCCGATTTTGATAATTTTTCTATATGTTAAAGTTATTTTTAAGAAGTGAAATCGACCCTTCATGTTCTGCATGTCAAATAATTTATATGACATGCCCAACTTCTTATGCACCCCTATTACATGGGGATGATTCACCCCCGAATATTTAGAATTTTTTGCATGAAAAACACTTACGATCCAATTGCAATAAAACAAACGTCATTTTGCAGAGGAAAAAAAATAAAATTGACGTGTTTTTGGGTTTTCCTCCGATCAAAAAAATCAAGGGGGTAAAACACCCGTAAATGTCAAATTTTATTTTGAGCACTGTCTATATTTTTTTTTTACAGAATGCAGCTTATCGAAAAATAAGAAGACTTTTTTTTTATTGGCTCAAAATTATTTTTAAGACTCGAAATCAACTCTCAAAGTTGAGCATGTTTTGTATCTGGTGGAGTGTTTCATATAGAAGCACTCAACTGGTCGTAACGAAATGAATTGCAAAATGTTTTTCACGTCAAATAACCTGTATAACATTTTCAACTTCTTATGCCCCCTTTCGCAGGGGGGTAAATCATCCCCTGACATTCATAATTTTCTGGTATAAAAAAAAATTGCCGTTCGATTTTAATGGAACAAACAACATTTTGAAGAGCAAAAAATTAAAGATGATGTGTCTTTGGATTTTTCCTATAACAGAAATTCTGAGAGTGAAACACCCCTTAAATCTGAAATTTTATATTGCGCGCCGAAATGATTACATTAAATTCAATTGGTCTCATCATCATTGCGTATCGACTTATATGCTAAATAATATTTATTCCGCATAGTCATCGGCTGTTTTTATATGAAAAATTGAGTACTCCTACACCTCCATGGTCGTGGCTTCATGATTTTTTATTTTCGTATACACTAGGGTGGCCCTTAATATGGGTTGAAAAAAAAATTGATCGCGCCGCCCTCCAAAGCGGTTCCAAATAATAAAAAAAAAATCCACGTGAAACCTCAGCGATGTCCGTTGAGAGGAAGACGTGCCTGTAAGCATTAGGGTCGCCGTTATTTGGGCTTTGGTAAAAAAATTGCGTTCTCACCCTGAACATATCATCAAGGTATGCAAAAAAAAATCTCTGTAAAATTTAAACGTGCTCGGATGTTTAGAACTTGTGCCACCGAACAGTTTAATTTTCCAACAGAAATTGCATGTATTTTTTCGATACCAATACTTGAGTATTTCTCACACCCATAATACCGATGAAACAAATTTGCAACTCGGCCCACTTTCTGAGCACTTAATCAGGTATGAATCGAATTTTTTGCAGATTTTTTTAGCGGTCATTTTTCTAGTTGAAAGCATTACAAAGAAAGTAAAGATTTTTTTCAAATTTTAAGACATGAGTGATTTGGAGATGAATAGAATATCTGGGAACTATCGTGGCGGTTTGGGCACGTTGCGGCGTGAGAATGAAACTGTGAACACAACATTATCATAGCGTTTAACTATGAGAATATTATTTTTTACGCTAATAATATGATAATCGTTTATTGGATGCCTTAGAAAAGTAACATTTTTTTCTCAAGCTTGCGAGAATTGTTTCGAATTCAAATGACGATAATATAAAATATTAAGCGCAAAAAAAGTTCGAAATTTGGTTGTGGCGCTTCGACCGCTCATTTGTAGAAATGGTAGTATCAAAACCGCTGCATTACGGCGAGAAGCGTGGCAAAGTCCGCGGCGAGAACAGGTGAAATTTCACACGCCTTCGCTATCCCGCGCCCGCAGGATAGCGAAGGCGATTTATTTTTTGAAGATTTTCTTGTTCGGCGAAGTATTTCGTTTTACAGCAACCGAGCAAAAATCAATAGCAGAAATCTGTATTTTAATCGTCATGATTTATGTTGAAGCCTGGTTCTTGGCTCGATTGCTAACTGCCACTCCGAACAATGATCTCGATATTTCGAAAAAATTATCCGAATACAATAAAATCAATCCTATTGTATCTCAAGTCACGCTAAAAAAAGATGTCAACCATCTTTGGTACGTCAATGCCGAAAATGCTGCCATGGCATTTTTTGATGGTGCCGTTTCCGTTGACATCAAGAGAAAAATGGTTAAGAAGATAAAGAGCAAAGAAATTGAACCTGATAAAGGAAAAGATGTTCCCAAACGGTATCAGATTTTCCAGTCAGACTTTATTTTTCTGCTCGATAAAAATATTGACTTCTTTATTAGTTCTGAATCGATAACGTTTCTTGAACGATTCCGAATTGGTTGTAGCTTCCTTGACACTGATGTGTCTACTTGGGACTCGAACGAAGGTTACCAAATCGCCTTACAATTGGTAAAAAAAATTAGGATCGTAAATGATATAGCGGAGAGAGGTATTAAGCTTACCACCGATTACAACAATCGATTACCCTACGATGAAGATCAAAACAATTTGTGCTTCAAGTTGTCGCCGAATATGGAAAAAAAAATTTGAACACAAGAAAAAGCACCTTACTTCAATCGTTTCACAGATAAACTGTGCTTACTTGACTAATAATTTATGCAAAGCTAAAATTTGCGTGTCATGATTATTGGAAAAAATCTTTAAAAATTGTATTTTGTACCTGTCAATATGTACAATCAATGTGCTGAATCTTAATTTTTTTCAATTGATAATATATGATCAATAAATATTCAGGTATTGGCATAGAAAAAATAACTGTAATTTCTCTTTCATAATTAAATTGCTCGGTGGCTCGAGTTCTAATTATCCGATCACGTTTAAACTTTACAGAGATTTTTTTTTTTTTTATGCCTTCATTATATTTCCAGGATGAGAACGCAATTTTTTTACCAAAGCCAAAATAACGGTGACCCTAGTATGTAGTTTATTAATGAAAATATTTTTTTTTATTTTCATTAAGTAAAATGTTGATGCCTTTATTCTTTCATGCATCAAATGAAGGAAATCGACAAAGTGAATCAACATACTTAAAAAAAAAAAAACTAACGACACCGATTATAAAAAAATAAGGAATTTCATTGAAATTACGAAAATTTCATGCTTACAGGCACGTCTTCTTCTTAACGGACATAGCTGAGGTTTCGCGTAGATTTTTTTTTTATTATTTGGAACCGCTTTGGAGGGCAGCACAATCAATTTTTTTTTTAACCCATATTAAGGGCCACCCTAGTATACACATGGGCTCTACACAAACATATATTGTAACGATACGCCGCACATTCACAACAACACAATAAGTAAAAGATATAGAGCCTGGATGTGAGCGTAATCGAACGTTCGGGAAGCGCTCCCCACCGGAGCACAGTCTACTCCGCTCCGCGAACCTCACCTCGCCCGAGTGGAGAAAGTATATAAGGCGACACTTTCGACACTCGGGGCTATCATTTTCATATCCATTTTCTGAAATACCAGATCACTGCGTATCTCCCAGTATTGCACTGGCTATTACGCTCTCCTTAAAAAACGTGTATCCTGGCATAGCGTCCAGCTAAACACGTTTCCTTGAGAAAGCCCATCCCACTCCTGAAATATTGTATATCCTGGCATAGTGTCCAGCTAATACGATATTCTCTTGGCACAGCCCAGGCCACTCTAATTATTAAGTATTTCTCGGCACAGCCCAGGCCACCTTAGACATTAAGTATTTCTCGGCACAGCTCAGGCCACTATAGACATTAAGTACTTCTCGGCATAGCCCAAGCCACTAATTATATCAATAGATAAATTTAGTTATAGTAAAAATTAAGAAGAATTCTTTATTTAACGTATCTCAGCATAGCGCTCAATTATCATTCAATAAAGAAATCAAATTATAATTCTTTTTTCCTCTGTGTCTCTCAACATTGCGTTTGACTATCACAGAAGAAAAAGGAACGATAAAGTTATAAAACTTGAAATTATTCAAAGGAAAAATCACGATTCTCGTAACACCTTATATAGCATAGAATCCAATATCCACACCTCGATCTACATCCTAACCGATGATGAAAATAAACGCTGTCGCGTACTGTTGATAAACAGATTTGCCGACGCGTCCTGAGGTTCTCCCATGTCAACACCAAAATTGGCAACGTATTAATTTCATAGGAATACTTAAAGTAGAACACTTAAACAGAATAATTACTAAATCACGAGTCTCGATCACCAAGCGCACCTATCGCTGACAGGGCATTTCGCCACCGATTGAGAAAGACCTAATTATTAGATCGAGAACAACTAATTAACGGAAGGGGTAATTTGACATCATTTAGGATAACTCATAAAAACACACGAGACCGCCCAAATCAGGCAGTCTGCGACAGTCTACGAATAGAATCATAACTATTGGTCTCGAGGCAACCAAACCTTGACTTTGTAAAACCTTATTTAATAAACCTATCGTTAACTTGTTTTAAGTAATGAGTTGGAGTTAAACTCATTTATTGGCAACAATCCCCAAATTACCCGTCCACGATAACTCGTCCCTTCGAGACGGTATTCGCGGGCATAACATTGGTGGCAGCGTCGGGATTGCCACAACTCATGAACTAAGCACGTCGACGAGGTGAAAAAAGAGGAAAAATCGAAGTGCCGAACAATACATCGAATCAATAGTCCGAACGAGGATCTTGCCGTTCAAATACAACTGGAAAACTGACCAACATCGCACAAACAGGCAGACCAACCGACATCGCAGATTCCCAAAATTCAAGGACGAATCGGAGATAAGCAGCCAACGGACAAATCAACCCTTCATCGAGCAGCATGCATCGGAGGACCATCGTACTGTAAGTGACGGAACAAATTTCTTGTAATCCGCCAAAGCCAGAATCGTATTTTATGTCCAACGAAGAACTCGTGAACCGTTTGAGATTACCGGGCGTTCGCACCATCTCGCGATCCCTTGATTCAATTTTCAATCGAAATTTAAATTACGTTCGTTCAAGAAATAACTCCGAACCTATTTTAGCGCGAGTTAGGGGAAGACTAAGAAGTGGTTCAAATACTTCAAATCAAACTGCCACGTCTGAGGACGATTTTTTAGACGCTGAATCCGCAGATCACGATAGCGAAAACAGAGATAGTTCTTTTGCCGAATCAACTATAAATCCTATAGCTTCAACCATGGTAGAAACAGTACAATTAGACGATACGAACGGTCATAATAACGCTAACGGAAATAATGGCAACGGAAGCGGTGAAGAGAGGAGACAACCTCAACCAACTCCAAGACATGGAAACGAAGATACAATGTCTCTTAAAGAAGCAAGAGCCTTAATCCCTATTTTTGACGGTGAAAATCCGAGAAGAGCGAAAAGTTTACTAGATGCCTACGAAATGGCGAATAGCATGATTAACGAAGCTGACAAACCGAAACTCTTGAAAATAGTTTTAACGACCAAACTGACAGATGACGCACGAGAAGACGTTCGTTATCAATGCATAGAAACGTATGAAGAATTTCGTGAACATATGATGGAACAATACGGTATTAGAAGAACAGTAGAAGCTATTCAAGTCGAAATGCACACTTGCAAACAAAAATACAACGAAAGTGTAGCTGATTTTGGAAAAAGATTGCAAGCTTTGACGATGGAATTAATAGAAGTGAGCGTAGAAGATGAAACATCATTCCAACAAAAATTGGCAGTAGAACGATACGTGAGAAAAATGGCATTATCAAATTTCCAAAGAGGACTTAAACGAGAATATCAGGTTCTCGTCAAAGCAAGAGGGTACGCAACCCTTAAAGCCGCTATTAAAGGAGCTCAAAACGAAGAAACAATTTTACAAGGTTACGATTCCGTAGCTAAACAAACGCATTCAGACAGGCGTAATGAATATTGCCATAAATGTAAAAAATCAGGTCATTCAACGAAAGATTGTCGGAGCAACAATTCATTTCAAGGTCGCAATAACTTACCGACCCCGACAAGAAGCGTAAGTACAATTACATGCAATTATTGCAAAAAACCTGGTCATCTATGGAAGGATTGTCGAAGCAGGTTGAATCGACAAAATAATGGTCCTAATAATTCAGGACAACGACAAAATAATTATCGAGGTAGGAATCGAGGAAATTTCAGAGGGAAACCAGGTCAGTATCACAATAACCGCGGAAGCAACGGACACCAAGAACAGACAGGTGAAGACAAAAATGCAAGCGACAGCAAAAAGACTGTTGGGTCATTCACACTAAACACAATTTCAGTCCAGAAGACTACGGTCAGCAAAATAATGGAAAGCCGAGCTACAGGTCCGCTCAAAAGACAAGAGTCAGAAAAATTTCAAAGTACCACGAAAATCAATGCCATAAATCCCGAGGATACGGCGAGTGATTTTTTCATTGCAGCAAAGCAGGCTACAAATAAAATCCTGACTTTGAAAGGCGATACAGGAGCTCAATGCTGCCTGATTAAGAAAAGTGCCATTTTCCCCGACACCGAGGCGATCGAGGAAACAATCGAGCTGAAGGGAGTAGGAGGAACAACTTTCCACGCATTGTGCAAAGTTGAATTGGAATTGGAAACCCCAGCTGTCAATGTCCGACATGGATTTTTCGTCGTGGATGATTCAATCTCAATCAACACTGACGGAATTCTGGGAATGGATTTTATGAAGAGGCACAAAGTCGACATATTAGGTGGTCAATATATTAAAATTTATGGACATACCGAACCGTTGATAGACGGATCAGGGAAAATTAAACTACCACCCCGTTCCGAAAGTATTTACTACGCAAAAGCCACTGAAATGAAAGCAGGATGCGTGGTAACAGAGGAAATATCGCCAGGAATAACGATATGCGGAATGGTCGCATCTAAAGGACTCGCATGTCCTGTGATAATGAGGAACACAAGGGAACAGGAGGTTGAAATATACAGACCCTCCGTTGAAATTGAAGAAATACAAATAGAAAAAACGGGAGACAAGGAAACCAAAATAACGAAAGAAATTAACGCCTTAAATAAAAAGGAACGACAGAATAAATTATGGAAAGAACTGGGAAATCAGTCTCATTTGAATCCAGAAGAAGAAAAATTCCTCAGGGAATTCAGCGAGGAATATTCTGACGTATTTCACCTCGAGGGGGAAATACTCGGAACAACAGATCTCGTTAAACACAAAATCTATGTAAAAGAAGGAACTGTACCGGTAAACATTAGGCCGTACAGGTTACCAGAGACTCACAAAGCAGAAGTGATGAATCAAGCAAAAGAAATGCTCAGAGACGGAATTATTCGTCCGAGTAAAAGCCCATGGAACGCGCCGCTACTGGTAGTTCCTAAAAAGGCAGACGCCGAGGGAAACATTCGAAAACGAGTAGTAGTGGATTTTCGCAAACTAAACGAAGTCACTGAAGGAGACTCATATCCACTGCCCAATATTACCGAGATATTGGACCAGTTGGGCCGAGCCAAATATTTTACCACCCTCGACCTTGCTTCTGGCTTCCACCAAATTCCGATGGAAGAAGAGGATAAGGAGAAAACAGCCTTCTCAACCCCGATGGGACACTACGAATATAACCGAATGCCCTTCGGATTAAAAAATGCTCCACCAACGTTCCAACGTTTGATGGACGCAGTCCTGGCAGGATTGCAAGGACTAAAATGCTACGTTTATCTAGATGATATCGTCGTGCATGGATCATCTTTTAAAGAACATAACGAAAGATTAAAAGAAGTCTTTGATAGACTCAGAGAAGCAAATTTAAAAGTGCAACCGAGAAAATGTCATTTCTTGAGAAAAGAAACGCAATATCTAGGTCACATCATTACGGAAGTCGGAGTGAAACCCGATCCTGAAAAAATAAAAGCTGTCAAAAATTTTCCCGTTCCAAAAAACGTTAAGGAAATCCAGTCATTCCTAGGACTAGCTGGCTATTATCGGAAATTTATACATAATTTCTCGAAGCTCGCAAAACCGCTCTCAGAACTAATTAAAAAAGAGAAAAAATTCGAGTGGACAGAGCAAACACAACAGGCATTTGACACATTGAAAGAAACGCTGAGTACAGCACCAATCTTGCAATATCCCGACTTTACGAAGCCGTTTATAGTTACAACGGACGCATCGGATAAAGCGATTGGAGCGATATTATCGCAAGGAAAAATAGGAGAGGATTTGCCTATTTGCTATGCTAGCCGAACATTGAATAAAGCGGAAATGAATTATTCTACCACAGAAAGAGAAATGTTGGCGATTGTGTGGGCAGTCACGCAATTCCGACCTTATGTTTACGGTACGAAATTCACCATCGTAACCGACCACAAACCACTGACCTGGCTTTTCAGTGTAAAAGATCCAGGCTCGAGGTTAATGAGGTGGAGAATAAAATTAGAAGAATACACCTACGAGATTCAATATAAAGCCGGTAAGAAAAACACAAATGCAGATGCTTTGAGTAGAATATACACTGTCATGCTGACTCAGATCAAGAGCATTGATACAAATAAGAAAAGAGGACGGGGAAGGCCGCGCAAGGACGCGAGGAAACAAACACCATCAGCTGTGACAGATCCCGCCTCAAAAGATCTTCGGTCCAGCCCTAATCATAATGGCCGAACAGAAAAACAGCCAAGAGTGGCTAGAGATAAGAGAAATGAAAAATTAACAGTGCTCAAGAATGAAAAGAGAAAGAACGAAAACAAACAGAGAAAGAAAGCCTCAGCAGAAAACGAGAAAGAGAAAGAAAGAGAAGTAGCAAGCGAGAGCGAAGACGAGACACCCGACACCGTCTCCGGGCTAGCGCGCCCGAGCGAGACACCTGACACCGTCCCTGAGCTAGCGTGCCCGAGCGAGAGAGAAAGAAACACGATAATGAAAGAATACCATGACACACCTCTCGGCGGACACCCAGGAGTAAAAAGAATGACACTGAGAATAAAAGAAAAATACAATTGGCCTGGAATGGTAAAGGAGATCCAAGACTACGTATCGTCTTGCGATAAGTGTCAAAGAAATAAAGTGAAGAAAATTAAAAATGCACCGATGATAATTACCGACACACCAGAGAACGCTTTCGAAAAATGCGCAGTGGATATAGTGGGACCATTACCCGAAACAGAACAAGGAAACAAATACATCCTCACCTTTCAAGATGCATTAACGAAGTACATCGCAGCCGTACCATTAAAGAATCAAGAAGCTAAAGAGGTAGCAAAGGGATTGGTCACGGAAATTATTTGCAAATACGGAACACCCCAAACTATCCTTTCCGACCAAGGAACAAATTTTCTGAGTGACGTATTTAAAGAAATGTGCAAGTTACTACAGATAAAAAAGATACAAACTACAGCTTATCATCCTCAATCAAATGGCGCCCTTGAAAGGTCGCACCGCACACTAGCCGAATATTTAAAAAGCTACGTACAAGAGGATCAAAAAGATTGGGATGAGTGGTTACCGTACGCTATGTTCACGTACAACACCACCCCACACACAGCTACAGGATTTACCCCGTACCAATTGATGTACGGAAAGAAGCCTGACCTACCGACAGCGCTAAATCAGCCCCTTCGAACGACATACAATTATGACGATTATGTCGCAGAGCTGAGGGAACGATTAAGAGCTACTCGGCAAGTAGCACGGGAAAAGCTCATCAAAGGAAAAGAAAAAGTAAAGGAAGAGAAAGATAAAGTCGCCGGCAACGTCACATACAACGTTGGCGATCAAGTCCTACTGCTTGACCCCACCGTGCGCCGAGGTAGATCGGCGAAATTGACCCCTAAATGGACAGGGCCTTACACGGTGAGGAGCAAGGACTCAGAAGTAAATTACAGTATCGGCCGTGGGCGACGGATAATACGCGTACACGTAGATCGCTTGAAGCTCTACGTTACCCACTAACCGACACCAAAAGAGGCCCGCCGACTATACAGCACGGCGCGAGGCCCACACGTCACCCGGGTCAGCCATTAACACGCAGGTGCCATGACAGCGCCGCGCCACCGACCCGAGCGAGCAATAATA
Organism: Campoplex nolae; assembly: GCA_037893425.1. Classification (NCBI taxonomy): domain Eukaryota; kingdom Metazoa; phylum Arthropoda; class Insecta; order Hymenoptera; family Ichneumonidae; genus Campoplex; species Campoplex nolae. The sequence goes on along the minus strand of JBBLXU010000889.1, from coordinate 35 downwards.
ATAATAAAGAAATCGAAAGATAAATCGAAAAGAAT
>JBBLXU010000888.1:0-32653 GCA_037893425.1 Campoplex nolae | reverse complement strand
ATTATTTAGTTCATAAATAAACTACAAGAGGGCTAAATTAAACAAATCTTGCTCCCAAGCGGAGCAAGACCTGGGAAGAAATATAAATCACAGCGAAAACTCCTTCGCTCTCTTATAATTTTCTTTGTCGCACTGACAAATATACCCTATTTTCTAAACTTAAGGGCGTTCCGAGGAAGAAATAACCAAGGTTCAGTCACGCTCGAGCACGACAGTTTAGGATCTCGCCTAAACTGAGCGAACAAGCTCGTGTGAAAAGACTGATTTGTTTACTTCTTACCAAAGTAACGCTAAGTCAGCCGAAGGAAGTCAGATCCATCACGCTCGAGCACGACAGTTGGGGATTACTTCTGAACTGCGCGAACCAGCTCCTGTGATCGGATGGATCCGGGTCACTCTGACTGAAGAAATCTATTTACTATGAAAAAGTATTGAGCAACGATACTCATAACTTACCAAAATTTTTGATCCTCCGCTGCACCGCTGTCACTCCGGATCCTGGTTTTTTCTGATTGCCGCATTCCCTGGTGTACCTGCCAGGGGATTTCAATAAATATTAGTAAAAATAATAAAGTAAATAAATATTGATAAGATTAATAACGTCGCTCTGTGTCTGGCTCAAAAGTAGGGCACTGAGCAGCGTTACATAACCTCAAAAAGGGAATAATAAATTAAGGAATAAGTAGAAGGGAATTTCGGCACGATCACTCGTGCAGAAATACAGGGAAGGACTACGGGAGTGACAGTAGAACCCAGTGTTTGAGGAAAAAGGAAAAGTAAAGATTAAAAATTTGGAAAAAGAAATTGCACAGGTATCGTTGCCCAATATTTTCACACACAAATATTGGCGAGTCACACGAACACTGTAGCGCGAAGCAACAAACACTCGCAAACAAAAACGTCATGGTATAAAATGTTGTTGTTCACTTGAAAATTTTACGAAATTCTTGATAAAAACACGCACATAACTGTATAACTCATACGCGGCCATATTGGCGACTGCCGTCGATCAGTCGTCACGAAATCTTGCGAGTGACGCGCTCCGGGCGCATAGCGGCGTAATCGTGAATTGTCACGGCGAAACGGGTGAGGCGACGCGCCACTAATCGCATGCGATCGAAATTCGAATTACCAGACATAATTGTCAAAACTCATTGTATCGGTGCGACACATTTGTGATATACGGTAAAATTTTCAATTAATAATCACTTCGCGAAATAATGTCGATAAAAGCAAAATAATCGAAAACACTAATGCTATATGAACATTATCATTTAAAAGCGACATTTCTTAGTCAAAACACACATTTTGTTTGCTAATTCATTTATTTTCTTTATAACAATCGTTGTATTAGACTTATAAGTTATCCTGAATAAACATTTTGTGATTTTATGTGAAAATTTACTCAACAAGGTCTATATTAATTTACACCCTCTTTCGTCCACTTACTCAATTAAAATTTAAAGAAACACAAATACTTATTACATTTCAATATCTAGTATTATTATAGTCACTGACACACGTCAAACGCTTCGTGTGTATTCTACCGGATTTTTCCGTGAGTTTTAATTGAAATCGTAATAAATAAATTTCGGAAGGTGTGAGAAGTAACGTGAATCCGGCTCTGGTCTATTCAGTTGTGGCAAATGTGTGTACAATTTGTAATAAAAAAATTATTGTGACTGGCGAAAATGTTGTCATGGCGTGAGTAAAGTGCCTTGTATTTTTGTTTGTTTATTGTGTTGATAAGAGATATCTGATCTCTGAAAAGGAAGCACAGCCGAAACCGGGTAATTAAACTGAGTTCTTTGATATTTTTTGTATTCGCGTAATCATAAAATTCGCGACGAAATCCTGCATCAACACGTTTCAAGCGTGTTCGACGTTGAAGCCGAAATATACACGGTTCCAGCCGTGTTGCTGTCCAATTAACACGCTTCACGCGTACTGTTGATATATGTTTATAAAAAGGGCGAAAATACGTCGGAAAAAATTTATTTAAAAAAATATTTATACTGTTGCTGCCACATTTAATCGTGTCGAGTTATTTCACATGATCCTCAGATCAATTACATTGAAGAAAAATTCCTACCTACATTGGGGATTTGAACTGCTCTACCTACCAATTGTCTTATCTTAACGTACGCTATCTATTACTCTATCACGACCTAATGAATTTTCTGACCAAAAACATACATTCATGTGATGTCCATATTATGTATCTTTTTTCTTCTGATATACATATATATCATTCCTACATTGTTGCTACCTCGGTGGACTCACAATACCATAACCATATTTGGCATTCTCTGCTGCGTTTGGTGTAAACATAAACACTGCGCGCTGATACATCGAACACGGCACGCGCGAGAAGGATTCTCGTCAACTTCCTTTGTGGCTCCGCCTCTGCTCAAACAAATTCAGTGGCTGTAATCTTTTAGAGTGCTTTTTTTTAGTGATGGAGACGATCATTTATTGTAAAATTGGGGAGCGGTGTAAGAAAGTAAAATTTCTTAAAACCGCAAATCAGTTACTTGCATTGTGCGACAGAAGCGGTGCGTCAAGCTTGCGAGAACGATACTCTCTTGAAGAAAGTGATGGAAAATAAAGCCATCCTTTTGCAAAGAAGTATCGGAGAAAAAAATTTACTGTGCGATATTGAAAAGGACGACGAAATACCAGCAGAATATGTGAAATAACCTGCGTTCTAATACCGTTGCTCAATGATGTTGAAGACACACTTACTTGTGCGGATATTTTTACAATTGATGAAAGCGGAATGCTTATTGCAACCAACGAGAGTACTGAACAATGCGTGGATAAGAAGGAGGAAAAGGTAAGAGAGCTTAGGTAATTGTAGGCATATGGAAAATTGTCAGTGGATATGGAGAAGAGCTTTTTCGCTACAGTATACTGTAGCGAAAACTTCCCCTGATAATTGAATCGAATTTCTTTCGCGAAATAGAAAATTATAGTTTGCACTGCATCCATAACCATAATCAACCCTCTAGCGGAGGCAAAAAATTTTGCTTGATTAAATTCAGAGCAACAGTTTTTGCTTCCACAAGAAAATAAATTTACCTTTGATTTGTTCGAAGCAACATTTTTGTCTCCGCTGGTAAAAAAAAACTTTGCTTCAATGTACTCAAAAACTTTTTGTCCTCCACTGATGAAAAAATTGGCTTTGATTTGTTCAGAACAATTTTTGTTTTCATCGGAGGAAGAAAAAGTTGTTCTCAATAAATTCAAACAAAATTTTCTTTCCTCCGCTCAAGAAGAAATTTGCCTTAGATGTTATCGGAACAACTTTTGGGCATAGTTGAGTCAACTACGCCTCCGTTCTCAACACTATGCCTTTTTTCAATGTAGCTTAACTCAAATCAAATATTCGAAAATTCATTCGTGACAGCGAAATGAAGTTCAAAGCAAAAAATCGTTCACAAAACACCGAAACTGAATAACTTTAATATTTGATTCTTACTTTTTTTAAACCTCCTACAAGTTTGAAGTTTATTTTGCGTTTTGTTTTCATACGAAAAAACTGTTTTTTTTTTCATAATTTATATTGCTATATAAGATTTATTATTAAAATATCAAAACTTCTAATATTTCCTCAGAGTTTAAAGTCCACAACTGTGATATTTGAGTATATAATGTAAAAATGTTGCGGTTGTCCTATGTTAACGAAGTACACTAAAAAAGTGAAATAAGTGGACATTCTCGTGAAAAAAAAACCTTTTATTTATCACATATAATTCTAGTATGTATTTTTCAACATATTTTTTTTTTCGAATGTACGTACATTTTATCAACTTATACGGATATTTTAAATTTAACCAGAGAATTCTGTGCGACTGTGTTCAAGAAGAACAACGTATTGTTCACCCAGTAATTTCACATGCAAAAGAGGGTGTGGAAAAATTAAATTTTCTGCTTTAACTATCTTTTGAGATGCAGGTATTGATTGCTCCACCTTGTACGAATTCAATTTACTACAATAATCTAATGTTTTTAGCGGCACATGTACGAAAAACACCGTTTCTTTGAAAACATAAATGTCCTGAATTTCACCAAACAAGAGTAAAGAATCATCTGTGCCTTCTATCAAAATTAGACTTCCTTTTTTGTAGGAAGTTCCGTGGATTTTAACTTCAACAGTTCGAAACATCTCACATCCTGCGATTTCAGTTTCTTTCAAATCTGTATGAAACTGTTGGGCATTTGGGAGATTTTCTAAAAGCACTGTTTTTCCTGAGAATATTTGATCACCCGTGTATAAAAATTTCGTCGAAGAAACTTTGGACTGAGTATTAAGCCGGCTGCACATCAGTGTTTGGTGCCTATACGACAAGGTTTTCGGCATGTTTTCAAAATTTCGCACCACAGTTATTAATGATTTGTAATACGAATGCGCAGATTCAAATCTAAAGCACCATTGCTGATGTCTTGCCGGGCCAAACAAACGTATATAGCGCGGGACGTGTACTAGAAAATGAAATTTCGGCACCAAGTGATTCGGATAAAGCCTGTCGAAAATCAGGATATAAACACAGATCATTCTTTCTAACATATCAATACATTCTTGGTGTATCTCATAAGATAAACAGACGTTTAAAATTTGTAATAAACGTCCGTGGCAATCGAATCTTTCAATTAGGTCTGAATTATCGTTTTCGCGTACATGTTCATCAATAAAAAAAGGTTGCGTGTAAGCTAACGTTAGCATTTGTGATGAACTTTGTCGGAGATGACTGTCTGGCATTAGATGAGACTGCAGTATTGCACTGGGTGTGTTTTTCTTCAAGTGTCCGAAATCAAAACGAGATAACCAATTGTTCAGGTCGTTGAGGGTAAAGTAACACTTTTGATAAATACAATATCTCAAAAAGGCTCGCGTTGCAATTTCCACAATGCCCTCAGATAAAATGTGCATACAGTCTTGTGGCAGACATACGGTAACATCGAACCTCTCGATGTCCAGTAGCGCACTTCTGCGATTTATGCCATATCTTTTTTTCCAATACTCAACACCTTGTCTCGTTAAGTCATTATGGATTATATCATTCACTTGTTCATTATGTTTTTCTTTGTTTCGTAAATTAAAATTGTTTTCCGAAAAAGAAATCTTCCATTGATAGCGGGTTGCTAAACACGTGCGACATGGACGAAACGCAGAAACCGACTCTTTGAAGCCACCCATCAGCGCGGATGCTGGAGTATCTCCAGCAACGAAGAGGAGTGAACCCTTGTAGGTGTATTCTTTTTTACCGATTTCGATGGTGATTCCTTCAGTTTGCAAAGCATTGATTTCCTGACTGAACTTTTCTAAAATTTTGTCAACACCGAACTTTTTCAAATGGTGTGATTTTGCAATTGCAAATAAATTAACAGTTTGCAAGGTCGATCGCAGTTCAGGATAAATATTTGCTAAACTCCAGTAAAACATCGAAAGCTTATGAATCGATGTTTTCGATCCTAAAAGACTAGCAATCTCAAAATCATCGTGATACAATACTATAGCTAGAGCGTTTTTATTTGCATTGAAAAACTCGTGGGAGCGATAGTACGACCCATCTAAAGGGTTACGAAGAATTTCGTCATTTTCGTTTACTCTAGGGTTATCAACGCAGTATTTTATGTCTTTGTTGCGTAGTAGAGCTCGTAAACTTTCTCGAAGAGGAACGATGTACGCGGTTCGTTCTACCTCAACCAGTTCTGCAGCTCCATCAGGTGATTTGTGATTTCTTTTCCACACCATTTCAGTGCCAATGGTTGTTTTTTTGGGTTCCACCATGTCCATTTTTTCAATCAAAAATTTATCAAGCTTGTATCTTGTATCGATCTTCGCAAATATCCTTTCTGGAGGAAATATTTCGCTGAAAACCCGTTTTATTTCATTCTGATGCACTGATCTCGTTGTTGGATCCGCTCTTCGAGACAATTCGTCATACGCATGAAAGCAATCAAGTATTGAGTGAAGATTGATATGCAGAATGTATATTAAAAATTCTATAGGATATAATTGACGTTGTTCACCATTATCATTGATGAAAAATTTGCCCATAAATTACGAAATCCATCGATGATTTGAGTAATTGACATATCGCTAAGCTTGTTTACGTCCCGAATTTTTATTAAAAATTCGGCTTGTAGCAATTCAAATCGCTCAGATATTGGAATAACTGGATTGCCATCTGTAATTTTTTTGAATATGGCTCATAATTATCTTGTCCTGAATCCTAACTCATGTTATGTATATATAAATGGTATGTACAATAAAGCTGGCTATATACTTATTTCTGCGAATCAGATTTTTAAACGCAGAGACATAACCCTTGAATAGTTACCTACCTTGATAATTAATATCGTCATCTGCATTCGCATTATTTTCGTCAATGTTTTCAATTTCGTCCGTAATACGACTAGCAATATGTTTCCGCACCATATGTTGTGTATAGGACCTCCACCTTGTAATGTTTTTTCACATCCACTTTTACATCCACACAATCCAGCGTATTTTCAAACGTGGATCGGTTTTATGCTGTCTAACGATGTGGTGGAATAAAAAATCCTTCGAGGTGCTCACGAAATAACACATTTCACACTTCAAATTATCCATGATGATGATTCTGAGAGCACTACGTGAACAAAGCATACACCATCTTGTAAAAAACAACACGTATGCAACCGCATTGTTTTCTAGCATATACTGTATAAGCGCAAATGAACGTGTAGGCTACGTAGTGTGTAGTTATCCTCGAAGTGTGTTGTGGATTACTATCTGTGTTGGATCAACACACATGAAATGACTTGAAATATTTAAAAAACGGAATATACCGTGTTGACAAAAAGAACACAGTTCAGTGCGTTGTTTCAATGCGCCAAATCAAGCAACACGTGTTGTTACAACACCATTCATGTAAACTACACACGTAATAGGTGTGTTATGTGTTGATTCAACGCACTTAACAACACGCTTGTTTTTACAGCGCGTTCCATAGCGGATGCTCTGGATCTTTTGCAGGGAGAGAAACATTGCTTCTATACGGATATTTACTGCCAACACTAATTTCCGTGAGAAACAAATTGAGACATTGCATTGGTCAATTGCAGTGGTGCGAAGAGCTAGTTACGGCACTAATTGACAGTCTATACCGACGTTTAAAAAATATTTTTGACGTTGTCGATGAAGGTCGCGTCAGAGCAGTCGCTGCGGCTTCGCACCCAGCGATTGTTTATTGTTTCAAAAATTTTTGCGTGAGTCTCGGTCCGATTTGGAACTGCTTAATGCATATCCCATTGTCAAAGAGATTTTCTTGAAATTTAACACGGCTCTACCATCGTCCGCTCCCGTGAAAGGTTGTTCAGCTACGCTACAATGTTCGTATAAGTCTCGAAGTCAGAGACTTATAAATTGTCGGGAAAAGATGTGGAAATCACGACGCGCGTTGATGCAGTAAAGAACTGTAATTAAAACTGACAATATTTATACATGTTTTAACAATTGTGTTGTCTTACAAACTAATATTATATTTAGTATCGTCGTATCTGAATCCCCACAATCGTCGGTTTTCCAGGTAGTTGTGGTTTTATCTAGAGTCGCGGTAGCGACTCGAGACAAGTACATTTACGCCTACTATGTCGAAGTTTAAAAGAATCGCTACTAGAGTCTTTACCGCAAGAATCGTGGTTTCGAACAATTTTCGAAAATTGTTTCGATGATATTTAATAATTGCAGCGTTTTTGAGAGATCCTTCAAGTTCACATATTTTTTATTTATTTTTTTCTTTCGATCGTGACCGAATTAGAACTCTGTAGCCTAACGCATATTCGAGATATCAATATTTCATTTTTCCAAAACATCAAAAATGGGTGACTTTTTTTCGCACACTTTTGACGTTGAGCGGTTGCGGTCTAGTGACACTAGTTATAACTAGAAACATCTGCTGATATGTGATGAAACTATTCAATTGATTGATGTGACAAACGACTTTTTACGTTAGAGTGACAGATGTGTTGGAAAAGGTTATAAAGATCGCGGTCACGAATTTGGTGGTAGTCGTGAGATTGAAAAGTGAGGTTGTAAAAATCGCGACTGTGAAATTTGACAGATATTTTTTGAATTTCAATTCTGTTAAGTCATCAGGGTTATGACGGTTATGAGGTAGAAAAAAAATTATAGTTTTGGTTATGAGTTTTAAAGACACATTTAATTCTTTATTTATTACAATTAATTTAGGAATGGTTTATTAATATTACAGACTTATAATTACGCACTACTCGTACAGATATATATATAATTTACTTCCACGATCTCGCTCGCTCGGACGACCGATCGCTTCTCTCTCTCATTCGTAACTGCCCTTTCTCTCTATTTCGCCTAACGCTTTGGCGTCTCGAGCTGATCACGTGATTGCTCGTGTTCCTACTCCCTTTTCTCTGTAGCCCGGCAAATATGGCTTTATCATTCGGCCACGCTTTTTAAGCTCGTCCTCGAGCATTACTTGTTCACTCACTCATAACAAAGATACTCTTAACGTTCACACATTCACACTTACATTACGCTTTTTTTTTTTTTTTTTTTACAATCGTTTCACTCGTAATCTTGCAAGTGCCGGGGACGCTGTGTAATCCGTGTTGATTTACGGCTAGCTCCTTCCTGGCCCTGCCTTGCACGCTCGTTACACTGATTCTCACTCGGTTCGTTCACTTTGTCTTTTTTACTTTCCGGTCTGACGTTTGGAATCTTTGAGTTATTTATCTTTTCGCGCGATTCAGCCATATGCTCCTCCGAGCTCTCGGAATCGTCGTCCAACTCCGTTTCCTCTTCGCACTCATGCTCTTCCGGTTGCCAAAGTTTCATCTGGCTTGCGTGCGCGGTAGACGCATAACGTCTCCCTTTTTCGTCGTCGTTTAAATCACAAATTCGATACGTGTCTCCCAGGAGCTTTTCAACCACGATTAAAGGTCCTCGATACTTAACGTGCAACTATGTTGATTCTCCTGTAGCACTGGGGACGGTCTTCATGTATACGATGCTTCCTACGTCGAAATCTACGTTTCTCAACCGATTGGCATCATGACGTTGTTTATATTTAGCCTGTGCATCGACTAATTTTTGTCGCGCGTCTTCTCGCAACTTTTCAGGTCTCTGGTACGTGCTTTCGTTATCGATCGTTACTTTTCGTATTTCGCCCTCGTCTCGTCGTGGCAAATATCCGTAGACTAACTCGAAAGGACTCTTACCGGTATACGCGTGCTTCATCTCGTTGATATCGCTCTGCACTCGCCGCAATTCTCGATCCCATGTTTTTCCATCGTTGTTACTCAAGTTGCTTTGAATCGCAGGAAGAAGAGTGGCATTCCACCGCTCGACTTGCCCATTCGCTTGTGGATGTCTAGGTGAATTGACGGTGTGCTTGATTCCGGAGCGCCATACTCTCGCACAAACTTTTCGAGTATGCGCAGAATGTTCACTGCCTTAGTGTCCTTAACCGCACGCACGATCGCGAATTTCGTTAAATTGTCAACGATTACGAACACGTACTTATTACCACGAACACTTGTTACGAATGGACCCATATGATCCATATGTACGATTTCGAAAGGACGATGCCCCGGTGGAATCGGGTGCAATTCGCCCGCCTGCCTTCCTGGTTGACTTTTACACGCAACACACTGAATACAAGCTCTTACATGACGCCTAACATATGCCTTCATCCGGGGGAAGTGATAATGCGCTCGAATTCGTGAAACAGTACGCTCCACCCCAGGATGACTCTTAAGATCATGAAAACGTATAACTAACGCCTTTCTCATCGCACGCGGCACAACATACAACAATTTATCTCTCACACGTTTATACAACACTCCATTCTCTAATTCTAAGTCAGTCACTCGACTTTTCTCATGCCCGGTACGCATATTCTCTTTCTTTTGTAAAATTGTCTTCTTCTCTCTTAAATCCTCATCGCTATATTGATACATTCGGATCACATCTTCTTCGTTTACAACGGTCATTATCGATACTTTCGTTTCGCTATCAGACGGTTCGACTGGCGCTCGACTCAGATCGTCTACATGAGCTAACTTTACTCCTGTCCGATGTACTATTTTGTAATCGTATTCGCTTAACGAGTCGTTCCATCTAATAATTTGCGGGTTTAGCGTCTTTTGCGTGTTTAAATAACTTAACGCTTGGCAATCTGATACGACGGTGAACCGGATATTTGCTAGCATTGTTCGGAAACGGGTAACAGCCCAAACGATCGCTAGTAATTCTAATTTGCTGCTATGATATCTTCGCTCGGGTTCACTTGTTCGACGACTCAACGCATAAACTAATCGAAGCTTATTTTTCGCATCTCTTTGCATCAACATTGCTGCCAAACCGACAGCGCTCGCATCAGTGTGCAATTCCGTTATTGCTTTTGGATCAAATGTCTGCAGGACAGGTTGCTCGGTCAGTTTCGTTCTCAAACTTTCGAACGCTCGATTTTGTTCGTCTCGCCACACGAATCCGCTATTTTTTTTTTCAATAAATCGGTAAGTGGCTCGGCAATATGAGCATATCGCGGTACAAACTTCCGAAAATACCCGGTGAGACCTAGGTACCTTCGCACTTCGTGCACGTTGGTTGGGGTCGCAAACTCCCGAATTGCCGCGACTTTATGAACACCTGGTTCGATTCCGTTTCCCGAAAGTTCATACCCTAAATATGAGACCTTTTTATACAGAAATTTACATTTTGCTAACTTTATGGTAAATCCTCCGCCCCGAAGGGATTCCAAGACCATTCGCAATTTAGCTTTCAACTCTACCCAATCTGACCCCGGTATTAAAATGTCATCTAAATAGAATAACACGACCTTGTCTCTTAACGGACCAAGTGCACGATGCATGGCCTTTGAAAAAAAAGCGGGCCCATTCATGAGGCCAAAGACCATACGCGTGAACTCGGCGGTTTCTTCGGACGTTATTATTGCGGTCTTCTCGCGCGCATCCTTACTCAAAGGTATTTGCAACTAACCGTGAGCCAAATCCAACACAATAAATATTGAACTGTTTCGAACCTGTGCTAAATGGTCGTCGATGTTTGGTAGTGGAAAATGTACGCGTTTTGTTTGTTAAGCTTCCGAAAATCTACACACAGACGAGACTCACCTGACTTTTTTTTAACTAGCAGCACCGGACTAGCATACGGGGACTGAGTATCGGTAATTATTCCCGCTTCTCTCCACTCGCGTAACATTTCTTTCGTCTCACATCGCTCTTTTTCAGACGTTCTATACGGTTTGCTACACACAGGCTTTGATCCCTCTTTTACCTGAATTTCCATCTCTACATTCTTCGCACATCCCAAATCAAACAAATTCGTCGAGACGCAATCTCGATACTCATTTATCAATTCACACAACTCTTGCACAACTTCCTTTGGCTGTTCCGGACCGACGTCGATGTCTTCCTCGTTGATCGGGCTTGTCTTGATGTTGGCTCGATCGATAGCCCACACTCGTGAGACTTCTCCTCGTACCCATCTTCCATCGTTTGCTCCGACGTTTTTCTCGACGTTGTCAACGTTCGACACAGGCAACACATAATCGAATTGACCGTTCACGACGTTTATGAAGCCAATTGTATGCGGTGGAAGCGTTGCTGCTTCCGCAGTAACAAAATTGGTCGGTAATTCGTTGACATCTCTCGGTAATTCAGCATTGCGACTGAAAGTTAGAGTGAAACCAATTTTGTGACAGTCGACGCTATCCGCTTCCGTAAAGGTACGACCAATGAGCGCGTCGACTCCTTGGACATTGTCGGGCACAACTCTTATTGGTACTCCAGAGACGTCAACTCCATCGATTATAATAGTCGCTTCGACAAAACCCGGACTCGTAGTCATATGTTCCGGTGGTCCAAAACCTTGGAGCGGCATCGGAATCCACTTTACTTCAAATTGTTCTCGTAACACTCTCGATATCTGCATCGTACAATCTGAACTTCCAGAATCTATAAAAACTTCCATGTCTCTACCGTTAATTGTCGCGTTTTTAAAATATTTTTGCGCGGACGTATCACCTGTTTTACCGACAGCCTGAACAGTGCGCTCTTTATTACCGGTACACCGTGTACTGATATGACCCTGACCACCACACTTATAACACGTAAGCACACGCTTTGGACTCGGACAATCCCGCGCGATATGTCCGTCTTTATTACAATTATAACACTTACGCACATCCGAATTCGTTCCACGCTCGGTTGGCGCATTTTTCATGTCCTTTCGTCCCGCACTCGCATCGGTTCTTTTCGACTCATCTCCACTCGGTCTTTCCACTTGACGTCGCGGTCTCGCGCTTGTCGTCTCGCGTGACGATCTTATTCGTTCGGCCCGTTGTGCGAAAATACTCTCTAAATATAATAATTCGTGCAACAACTCGGTTGTTGTATATTGCGTTGACGGCATCACTGCGTTCGCCAATTCTCGTGACCACAACCCGATGGGCACTTGCGCTTTTCACTCGCGATACGTTAAACTTAGTTCGGAACACATTTTTGCCTTTGAATGAAAATATTTTACTAAAGATTCGTCTTTACCTTGCACTCTAGCTCTCATTCTGTCGAAACGCGTAGTCAGATCGTCCTGAAATATGAATTCTTGCCGAAACGCCTCACGAAAAGCGTCCCACGTTTTCAACTCTCGCGCACGACAACAGAACCAATCTTTCGCGCCATCACTCAAATGCATGCGCGCAGCTTCGAGCAGATAATCTCTTGGCCACTGGTGTAATTGTTGCATCGATTCCAGTTTCTGCAACCACTCTTTAGCTCGAATACCATCGTTCTCGCCTGAGAATGTTTCGATGTTTCTCGATAAGTCGGGAATCACGTGATACGACGGAATCGAAGGCCCAAGTTGTTGATTTGGCATCGACCTTGGCTGATTGAGCATTAATCCCGCGAATAGCTGGGCCATGGCTTCTTCTCTGTTTTGATTTGCCAAAATATCTCGAACCGCGTTGACAAGAGACGCGTTCGCTGCCGGCGTCGACTGACCCGGTGGGGGAACTCGAGGCCGACCCGACGAACCCAAATCGTCCGCTCGTGCACCTTCGACGTTTAGAAATGGAGGTTCTTGCGCACCGATATCATTACGCGACTGCGTGCGTGATAACGGATTGTTTGGCGGGAATTCTAGAGGAATCGCGTTTTCTCTGCCGCCATCTTGTGCTCTAGCGATCTCGTCGTCGAGAGCCCAAATTCCCGGTGGACCTGGCACTCGATTTCCCGAACGTCCTTCCACCCGTTGTCCTCTCCCACGACTCCATGACTGAGTTCGTTCCATGGCCATTCTTCTAATTTCCTCTGCCGCAAACTGCTCAAACTCCTGTTCCTCAATCATGGGCCATCAAGGAACAAAAATCTTTTGTGCTAACACCGACAAAATCGCAACCACGAGGCGCTGCGAATCGTTTCATACACTTTTTAATTAAATTTTTTTTAGCTATAAGGAACGCGGTAATCCCACTTCTGAAGTTTTAAAGACACATTTAATTCTTTATTTATTACAATTAATTTAGGAATGGTTTATTAATATTACAGACTTATAATTACGCACTACTCGTACAGATATATATATAATTTACTTCCACGGTCTCGCTCGCTCGGACGACCGATCGCTTCTCTCTCTCATTCGTAACTGCCCTTTCTCTCTATTTCGCCTAACGCTTTGGCGTCTCGAGCCGATCACGTGATTGCTCGTGTTCCTACTCCCTTTTCTCTGTAGCCCGGCAAATATGGCTTCATCATGAGGTTCAAAAAATGTTTATATTTTAAAAAATGACTAGTTTCCGTTAAAGATTTCGGTATTGTTTGAAATCGAAAAAATTTTTAAAATCTTGACAAAAGCCAAGTGTTCAGTTGTGAGTGACGAAAATCGAGCAGAAAACTAATAAATAAATAAAAACATGGATGTTTGCAGTGTTTATTTTTTGAGTGTACATTTTTTATGAATACATGAAAGAAATAAAAAGAATTTTCCTCAATTGTTCATCGGCCAATGGATATTTCTTTTTTTTTTTATCGACAACTTTTTTTATGCAAGCCCCTGGGCTCTTTTCTTGCAGTTCTTCACAGGTGATGACGGTTATGTCCCAAAGCTCATGTACATGTCAAAAGGATGAAATTGATGAAAAATATTTGGCGATGGTACCAAAACGGTGTAAGATTTTCCAGTGCCGGTGTTTTCGCAACTCACCGGTGTTTCACAAAAATTTTTTTATGCCACCATCTGAGATCCTTCCGGAGCCAATGAAGTCATTTTTCTTTCATCGACAACTTGTTTGATGCTAGCCTATGGACTCTTTTCTTGAAGTTCAGAGGTGAAGACAATTGTGTCCCAAAGCTCATGGAGATGTCGAAAGGACGAAATGAGTGAAAAACATTTGGCGATGGTACCAAAACGGTGTAAGATTTTCCAGTGCCGGTGTTTTCGCAACTCACCGGTGTTTCACAAAAAAATTTTTATGCCACCATCTGAGATCCTTTCGGAGCCAATGAAAAGTCATTTTTCCTTCATCGACAACTTGTTTGATGCTAGCCTCTGGACTCTTTTCTTAAAGTTCTTCAGAGGTGAAGACAATTGTGTCCCAAAGCTCATGGGGATGTCGAAAGGATGAAATTGATGAAAAATATTTGGCGATGGTACCAACGGTGTAAGATTTTCCAGTACCAGTGTTTTCGCAACTCACCTGCGTTTCACAAAAATTTTTTGATGCCACCATCTGAAAACCTTCCGGACTCGATGCTTAAATCAACGATCTTGTATACTTTATCGCTGAAAATCTCATTCTCTTCAACTCCAACTTTTTCGCAGCGGTTCAGCTTTTTCGATTTCTTTAGTGTTCTTTTTTTAGACATTTCTCATTAATAAATGATAGACGATTTAGATGTTTCTCGTTTTTTCTTCGTTGTCCACGTTTTTGATAAACATCTTTCGCTTCTGGTTCTCACTATCAGAAACTTTCATCTTCCACGGAAAAAATTTATATTGATACAAACAAGGGGAAATCTGTGCTATTTTTACTATGACAAACATTTCAAATCTTA
This sequence comes from Campoplex nolae, assembly GCA_037893425.1. Lineage (NCBI taxonomy): Eukaryota > Metazoa > Arthropoda > Insecta > Hymenoptera > Ichneumonidae > Campoplex > Campoplex nolae. Next base: position 17,548 of record JBBLXU010000888.1, on the reverse strand, counting down.
TAGAAGTAAGTCATTTTAACGAAACAAAGTCTTGAAACAAAATTGTATACGAAACATTAATGTATTCTGATAAATTTCTACACATTTCTAGAAAAATTCGAATCTAGTTGGAAATTTAACATTTGAAACCTTGTCGTAAGATCCAATGAAATATTTTCATTTCCGAAACCTTTTGTAGCAAAGGTGCAATGTTTAAAAAACAAATTGAAACGATTTGATTGAGAATATCCTGCATATTTTTAAAATCTTTCATTTGAAAGTGAAACAATTTCAAAATATATTAACAAATTAGCATTTGACAAATAAATACTGAATTATTTATAATTCAGTACTTATTGAATTTAAAATCGTACAACACATTAGACCTTGAAGTGGATTTGGGCTAAAATATAATATAATATCAAGAGACGCGGTAGCGGCTCGACGCCAAGTATTAAACGAAAAGAAAGAGCCAGCGCGAGGCCTGCCATACTTATATATACGCGAATATGCCGGTTTTATGACGTCATAGTAATAATAATTATGAAATTAAAGTGACGCCAAGCAAATTCTGAGCTGAAAATCAAACTTTTTTTCTCTTGAAATTGAAGGTTTCCTTTAAATATGTTAATTCTTTTTGTGCTCAACGAGCTGCCGTGTATTATTAAGGCATGAGCATTACAAATTTGTTGTCAAGTTTGAAAATTCATAACTTAAAACTTAGAAATTTTTTCAGAATACTGTACAGTAACTCGAATGCCGAAAGGATTTTTTTTCGTTCTACGTTCTTCCTTCTGTCATACGAGTCTGCAAATTGAAGCATATATTTTGTTTCCGGTCCATTTCAATCATTTGTTAACCCATCGATGCGCAAAATTACAATTTTGTTCACGCAATTTCAAGTACACAGTTTGAATTGACAAACAACAAAAAATTCCTTCAAAACCTCTTGTAGAGGGTTTTCGAGGGTGCTCAATCAGAATCCGGCATTAATTTTTTTTAAATAATATCCAATTCTTGATTATTTTTATGTTTTAAATTGAAGTTAATATTTTTTCAAGTTTTTTTAAATTTTAAATCGATTTTTTGTTGTTACTGCACTTAATAACCATATTATTGCAAGTAATGGCGATCCGAATGTCTGACCTTTCCGAGACCTTAGTTACGAACTTTTTTCCTTTTGATCTTTTCCAAAATGGCGGTTTTCTCAGAACAGCATGTTGTAAAGTTCCATGATTTTTTTCCTCGAAAAGTATCGACTTGACGAAACAATTTCAAACAACAATAAATGTTTGGAATCATCCAGAGAACACGTATGATTTTATGAATCGTGCTCTTATCTTTAATGTCGCTAAAGGTTCAGTTTAAAGATTACAAACAGTTATTAAATAAACCACGAAAAAACAGCATAGATGCTGTATCGGATCGGCATCGTTCGGAGTTCGTGAATGATTTTTCGCATCGTTTAAAAATAATCGAAAACGTACCCGTACGATGGCGCTTTACTCCCTCTTCAAAAGTCTTCTCCTGTCAACAATTCTCCTCATAAAAATAACTTGTGGAAAATAATTACTTGTGTAATAATTCGTGCCCATAAAAATCTCTCTCATCAAAAAACTAGACCTTTCGAAAAAACCGCAGTGATTTACAAAAAATTGTTCAAGTATAAATTCTTCCCCTGAATCTAATTGCTTCAAATAAGCAACTCATTACAAAACGTTATAAAAAACAATCTTATATGAAATAGAAGAATAGAGTCGAACCTACAGAATCATGATAATATTCAAGCCTCGCAATAGATTAATTATTAGAAAAATTGTTAAATAAACCATGAATAATTAGTATTGCGATGCTGTTTATTCATGGTTTTTCCACCGGCCCCCACGGGTGGGTCACCGACACTCACGGACACTGAAAATCAAAAGTGTCGCGTATGGTCAGGGCGAGACTGCAAAAATAGTTGAGACAGGAGTCCTTTTTCTCTTCCCAAATAATAGTTCCGGGTGATGAAAACGTAAGTTCCGGCTTCACGGAACTCATTGAATAAATAAAACTTGAAAATGATAAATAGTCAATTGCATAAAAACTAATTAAGAAACCGCTTGATAATAGTTTTTGGTGATTGAAAACGTCTCCACGGCAAATCCCTTGAAAAAAACAATAATCATATAATATCCCTTTGAAAATCTGTCATAACTAAAAACTCCAATCGAAAAACCTGATTCTTCCAATAATTCGCGATGATTACAAAAAGTTGTTAAATAATCACAAAAAACAGCAACAATGCTGTACAAAAAGTTGAGACAAGTACATTTACTCCCCCCCAAAAGTTGTCCCTCGTAAAAGAAGCCTTCCCTCTAAATAATTAGAACCTCGTAATAAAACATCTTTAGAGAAATTTCTCCCAACAAAAAACACCATTCGAGAAACCAGATCTTCCAAAAAATCCACTATTAGAAAGCAGTTCGATTCTTTCCTTCAAAAGTAACCTTAAAAAATAATTTATCATGAAAAGTTTTGAAAAACTATATTGAATGAAATTTATGAATAAAGTCATGAAATCGTGAAATTCAATTCTCGCAAAGAGTTGAATTGAAAGATTACAAAAAGTTGTCAAATAAATATGGATGTGGTCAAGTACGTCAGATTATAATGTTAATAAATCCTCCAGTTATATTCAAACCGTAAAAGAAGCCTTCTCTCTAAATAATTAGAACCTTGTAATAAAACATCTTTGGAAGAATTCCTCCCAACAAAAAACACCAATCAAGAAACCAGATCTTCCCAAAAATCCACGATTAGAAAGCAGTTCAATTCTTTTTTTCAAAAGTTACCTCAAATGACTTGGAACGACAAGGACTTTAAAAAAAATAATGAAGAATTTCATTTGGTTGCATTAATTGCAAAACCTACCGCTTTCGTTTAGATTTAAACTATTATAATAAATATTACAAAGAAATTACAAACAAAAAAACCTGGAGCAAACAAAAATTACAAACAAAAAAAACTCAAGCAAAAAAAAATTACATACAAAAAAATTACAAACAAAAAAAACTTGAGAAAAAAAAAATTTCGGCTGGTGTACTTGGCGAAATGTGTAATTTACTTCACATAATGTACTTACACCTCATAGTTACGAACTCGCCAAGTACACCAGCCGAAATTTTTTTTTTCTCAAGTTTTTTTTGTTTGTAATTTTTTTGTATGTAATTTTTTTTTGCTTGAGTTTTTTTTGTTTGTAATTTTTGTTTGCTCCGGGTTTTTTTGTTTGTAATTTCTTTGTAATATTTATTATAATAGTTTAAATCTAAACGAAAGCGGTAGGTTTTGCAATTAATGCAATCAAATGAAATTCTTCATTATTTTTTTTAAAGTCCTTGTCGTTCCAAGTCATTTGAGGTAACTTTTGAAAAAAAGAATTAAACTGCTTTCTAATCGTGGATTTTTGGAAGATCTGGTTTCTTGATTGGTGTTTTTTGTTGGGAGGAATTCTTCCAAAGATGTTTTATTACAAGGTTCTAATTATTTAGAGAGAAGGCTTCTTTTACGGTTTGAATATAACTGGAGGATTTATTAACATTATAATCTGACGTTCTTGACCACATCCATATTTATTTGACAACTTTTTGTAATCTTTCAATTCAACTCTTTGCGAGAATTGAATTTCACGATTTCATGACTTTATTCATAAATTTCATTCAATATAGTTTTTCAAAACTTTTCATGATAAATTATTTTTTAAGGTTACTTTTGAAGGAAAGAATCGAACTGCTTTCTAATAGTGGATTTTTTGGAAGATCTGGTTTCTCGAATGGTGTTTTTTGTTGGGCGAAACTTCTTTAAAGATGTTTTATACGAGGTTCTAATTATTTAGAGGGAAGGCTTCTTTTACGAGGGACAACTTTTGGGGGGGAGTAATTTCTATTATTATGCCGTATGACGGCTGACGAGCGAATGCCCCTACTCCCGTCTCCTTTACTCATGTACCCGTCGGACCGATCTGTGGTGTACACGAGTGGGGACTAAGGGAGTAGGGGACTAAGTTTGGTGCCGTTCCAAACTTACATTCGATCTACCCAAATACAATCGGTTGAACGATGAAAACTTTGAACTGCGTGTATTAATGAGAGCTAACGCAAATGGCAGTCAATAGATTGAATTGACAGCTACATTCACGTATGCAGAAGCTACATTTTGTGTTATGAAAAACTAGATTTCGTACTTTGACCGTTGCTGTTGTAATGGAGAAAAACGTTTTTTTTCCATCATCATGGTCGAATATGGATAGCCATGTGCAATTGTGCATATATGTAAAATAAAATTTTAAAAATATGACCATTTCCACAATTGTCCTTTTTTTTGTACCAAAAAAATATCATTTGACTTGAAAATAATAAACATATGTATATTTTTTCTACTCATAGAGAGTGAGTATTTATGTAAGCGAACAATGTGAATATGGATGTGTATGCGCGCACAAGCATTCACATTACAGACATCCATCCATCGATTCACTCATTCATCTGATCGATTCGTTCGTCGATTAGCTCATCCAGTCATCCAGTTAGCGATACATTCATTGGATATATTTGTACATCAGGATGTATTCAATTTTTTTTTTTTTTTGATAAATTAGTAAAAATATTCATTTTTGATGTTTTTTCAAATAATTTAGAAGAAAAAAAATTCTTAATTTTTTTCAAATAATTAGAAAAAAAAATTTCTAAATTTTTTTAAAAATAATTTGGAAAAAAAAATTTCTAAATTTTTTTTTTCGGGTATTTTATGTCTGTGCCTTCGGCTTGACCCTTCGGAGATTACCTCGCGTCTCCTCCACATGTATGTGTGCCCCGAAACCCCCCATGTGAGACATCTATAGTGGGAGAAGGGTACTTCGAGCCGATCTTCAAGTGTCGGCTAGAGCGGTGGACCGCTTTTCTTTTTTTCAGTACGCTTTCGTTTTCCAAAGCGTGTATGTGTGCTTCTGAGAAAAAACGTTGTTTTAACGTTCGTTATCCTTTTTATTGGAAAAAACGTACGATGTTAAGTAGTTCCTCCTTTTCCTTCGTCCTCCTTTTAAAATTGCAGGGAGGAATGAGGTGTCGGCGACCTCAGTTAAATCTCCTGTTTTGCGAGGTTAGAGAGTCGCCACAGCGTTTAGGAAAGGCTGGAGGCCGCAGCCGCAGCCAAAAGAACGGCTGAGGAACCGCAGCCGCAGCCGAAGGAAAGGCAGAGGAGCCGCGCCTAACCTAGCATGTTCGCAGACATTCTCTCGGACGCATATGCAATAGATGTTCGCAGACATTTTCTCGAACACACATATAATTGATGTTCGCAGACATTTTCTCGAACTCACGCGATGATTCCATTCTCCCAGAGGCTTCATCTTCTTTTCCTCTCTGTTCAGATGGGTGACAAAGCTACGTATGTTACGATGGAAGAACTGCTGGGAGAGGCGGCTGATTCAGAGGAGCAGGACGCAGTCTTGGACAACTTGAAGAAATTAGCCTCGGATACCCTTCCTGAAGGTTGGCATAAGAACAAGGTGGTAAATCTCTCAAGGGATTTCCTCTTTGGGGATGAGGATAATATCGATCCTCAGATTTTAAACAAAATACGATTTGCTCTCCCCACGGTGGGTATTGCCAAGGCTTTCGATCCCGATGCTACGGGACTGAGTGAAAAGAGCTTAAGAGACTATAAAGTCATCATGTTAAATTGGGCATTCTGCAGAGCGTTAATAACGAGCCCACCGGCGGGGGTCAGTAAGATTCGAGGTTCCACGGCTTAGGCCGAGCTCTTTCTCCATTTTATAAAGCCTCTAAAGCATCTATTCGTCTCAAGGGCTGAGGCGGATACAGAGTTGAAACGCGTAGCAGAGGAGAACTCTCGAGAGATGGAAGGTTCGGAAGAAGAAGGAGAGCCGCCACGAAAGAGGTCTCGATTGGCGGCACTAAAGAATCGAGTGGACACGATGTTCGAAATATTGTGTGACAAGATGGATGCGATGAAGAATCCACAGCGCAGAAACCACCGAACGGAGACGGATTCCTATTCAGAAAAAGAAAACGACAGTTCAGATGATTCGAAATCAGTGTGCTCGGAAGAGGACAATCGGTCATGGACAGCTCCTGGACAGGACTCATCCAAGACGGGATCAGGAAATTTGGATCTGTCGCTGATTCCACTGGTGAAAGAGTGCGAGCCGGAGATTCCAACGCCGGACCCTGAAATCAAGGCGCAGGGGATAGCCTGCCAAAAGCTGGGCTCAGCCTCGTGGAACAAGATAAGGTACAAATATGTTCAAAAGAGACTACAAGCTTCACCGGTGTTTGAGGCGCTCAAGACGAATAGTCAATTGGGGGCCATTGTCTCAAAGTCTTTCGTCCAGACGGTCTTGACTAAGTCAGATTCGTTGGCAGGCACGATTACCCATGGCTTATTGCTGCAGAGAGAAAAATTATCGAGGGCAATTAAATCGCTAGTGGACAAACACCCGCAGATCGGCGAGGACGTCAAAGAGGTTTTCTTTGGGGATTCATCGGTAAAGTCCATCTCCGATGATTTGCTCCACTTTACTTGTGCTCGAAGAGCGGAAATTATTGAATGGAGAAGAGGTTTTTTTAAGACTAAAGATCCTCATCTGGTGGCAAGACTGGCAGAGATTCCCCCATCAGAAACCCATCTATTCAAAGAGAAATTGTTCTCAGAGTTCTTGGGCCAACAGGGAGGAGTGCAGAAGGTGTTTCCTCAAGAAAAGAAGCCCTTTCAGTCAAAGGAGCAGAATTTTTTTCGGACAAAACAACAAACCAGCACCGGCAGTTCAACCAAGCCACAGGCATCAAGGAGTAAGAGTTCATGGCGGCCATCCTCGGGAGGATATCAGTCAAAATCAACGAGAAGCTACCCCAAAGGCGGTCACTCAAAGAAGAGAGACTCTCGCCCCCAAAGATCATGACTATCGGTTCAAAGGGGGACAGCTGGTTCCCTTCATCCCCCGTTGGGTAGAGCTGGGGGCACCAGACCACATTATAAGTATTCTGAAAGGTTACTCAATTCCCTTCATACAAAAGCCGCCAACTATTCCCCTCAGCAAAGAAAACGTAAAAAAATACGCAACAAAAAAGTCGTGTCAAATGTCGAAAGAATTAGAATCAATGATTCGTCAAGAGGTGGTAGAGAAAGCAAGGTGGGAGACGGGTTTTATCTCTCCCGTGTTTTTAATTCCGAAGCTAGATTGGAAATTCCGGCAAATCTTCAACCTGCGCCGTTTGAACGAATATTTACAGCCCGTAAATATTCCCGTCATTTCTCCAGAGGAACGACTTCTTGAAGAAGATAGATCTGTCCCAGGCATATCTTCACATACCGATAAAGAAAAGTCATCGCAGGTACCTGTGCCTATCTTACAACGACTGCCTGTTCAACATGACCTGTCTTCCCTTCGGTCTATCTACGGCACCGTTGGCATTCGCGAGAGTGAGCAATTGGATGGCGGACGTTCTCCGGCAGAAGGGAATTCGAGTAGTCGTGTACTTGGACGATTTTCTGTTGGCTCATCAGAGCGCCGACGATCTCCGGAGTCAGGTCGAGTTTACCATAAGCCTTCTTCGTTCTTTGGGCTGGGTAGTAAACATGCAGAAATCTATAATCTCGCCAACGCACAGAATCGAGTTTTTGGGAATATTATGGGACACCGGACAAAACGAAATGGCTCTTCCTACCGACAAGACGGAGAGGATACTCGGTCTCATAGGGAAATTGATAAAATCAGGATGCTGGAATTGGATACAGGGGACATCTCTCTTAAGAATGCTGAACTTTGCAGCGATAGTAACGCCCATGGGGCGGCTATTCACACGACAGCTACAGCGAGGAAGTCGCCAATTGTCAGAGATGACTCCAAAGGAGAAGATTCTACTCAACAGGGAGAGCCTCTTGGACTGTCTGTGGTGGAGATCGAACATTCATCAGACTCAACAAATCTTCCATCCAGACCCGGACATTTTCTTAACGACAGACGCCTCTCAAGATGGTTGGGGCTTCCAGATGGACGGCGTTCACCAAGCAGGGAGTTGGGCAGTGGACCAAGTGAACTGGCACATCAATCGAAAGGAGCTCTACGCGATTTTATTGGCCATCCAGACATTCAAAGAGCATCTCCAGGGCAGAACGGTGATGTTACAGGTAGACAACAAAACAGCCTTGGCCTATATCAAGTACCAAGGAGGGACGTGATCCCAAATTCTCCTGATTCTGGTCAAGGAGCTTTTGCTGCTGTTGGAAAGGTACAGGATTCGGCTAGTACCATTCTATTCACCGAGGATCTACAACACTCTGGCAGACAGACTCTCCAGGAACCTCCCACTTCCAGACTGGCATCTCAACACCGAGATTGTGGAGAGGGTCTTCAGAAAGTGGGGAACCCCCGAAGTGGACTTGATGGCGACAACTTACTCCAAAGTGGTACCAGCGTATGCATCGTTAGATGCGAACGATCGAGAAACGATGTTCATCAATGCGTTCAGCCAAGTATGGGATGTGAAGTTGGCTTGGTTATTTCCACCGCCTCCACTAATGCCAAAGGTTCTTCAACACCTGAACTCAGCGAGAGGAATTTTCCTGATGTGGCACCGAGGTGGGAGAAAACATTTTCGAGAGGGGACTTGAAGAACAGGAGTCTAGCCGCGCCATTCCAACTACTGAATCTCGAAAACTACCTGAAGGACATGGCAATGGGACGTCCCCCAGAGAACGCCAGGGATCTCGTTTTAGAGGTCTGGAAGGTACGAGGTGGGACAAACTCGTGAGTGGATTAACGGAATCGCAAGTTAATCTGCTAGGTTCGGCCTGGAGGGATTCGTCATGGAAAACTTACTCTTCGACCTGGAAGCAATGGCTAAGTTGGTGTAAAACAAACACAGTACCATCGGATAACCCCACTGCCCAGCAGTTGGTAGCTAATCTGAACTTCTTGTTCTATGAAAAAAAGCTCGCCTACAGTTCAATCTTAATCCAGAAGTCGGTGATATGCTCGCTTAATAATCCAGAAGGAGAGAACAGTTTGAGCGCGCACCCGTTGGTGAGATCTTTACTAAAAGCAATTGGCATCCAGAGAGCAAAGTCGCTGAAGCCGTCACGGTCCACCATATGGGATGTACAAACATTGATGGAATGGATGAAGACTCACCTACCAGACGAGAGCAGCATTTTCCAGGTGTCTCGTTTTACGGCTCTACAATTGTTACTGGTATGCGGGAGGAGAATTCACGATCTAACCCTGTTATCGATCAATCCAGAAAACTGTAGTGTTAAAAAAGATGAGATAGTCTTCTGGCCAGAGTTCGGTTCAAAAACCGACAGACTAGATCACCGACAATCAGGCTGGGAAATCACTAGCTCGAAAGATGAGGTGTTTGACTTGGTTAAATGGATCAAGTTGTTAATTCGTTTGTCGACTGAAAGGCGCAAAGCACGTCAAGAATTATATCAACTGTTCATTACGACCAGAGGAATAGTGAAAGCAGCGTCGAGAGCGATTATCGCGGGCTGGATCCAAACGGCATTCAAGGAAGCGGGAATTCAGGCGAGCCCGGGCTCCGTCAGATCGGCAGTAGCGTCACATAATTATCAAAACGAAATGAGCATGGACGAGTTGCTGAAGAGAGCTAATTGGAAAGGAGCAAAAAATTTTTTCGAACATTATTGTAAGAGAGTCGAAAAATCCAAAGATTCAAGACCAAAGAGTTCTCTGATAGAAAGTTTCATACCAGTTTAATACTGGGTTTCATTGTATTGATTAAGATTCGATCAAAAAGTTATCCAGTGATCATATTTTAAATTTGTTCGTGAATTCTTGGAAGTTGTAACTCAACAAGGGCATTTGAATTGGAATAAAAAAGTATATATGTATACAGCTATTATTTTAATTCATGGGGTCACAGTACGCTTTCAAGTGCCGGCAGATTACAAACATCTCTCCGAAGGGTCAAGCCGAAGGCACAGACATAAAATAGCAACGTTTTCCACCCTGTAAGGAAGAAAACGTATATTTTAGGTCTTGCCGAGGCTTGACCCGAGTAAGGGCTTGCCGTCATTCGGAAAAGTCACTGAAAAAAAGAAAAGCGGTCCACCGCTCTAGCCGACACTTGAAGATCGGCTCGAAGTACCCTTCTCCCACTATAGATGTCTCACATGGGGGGTTTCGGGGCACACATACATGTGGCGGAGACGCGAGGTAATCTCCGAAGAGTCAAGCCTCGGCAAGACCTAAAATATACGTTTTCTTCCTTACAGGGTGGAAAACGTTGCTATTTAGAATAATATATTCCTCTAATTTTTTAACCACCAGGTAATTGGCAATTTTTATTTTTTAATTTTCTAATTTTTGGGTATTTAGGAAATTATTTCTTTCTAATTTTTTATTGTCCGTCAGTTGGAAATAAATTTTCAACGAGTTTTCAAGTTTCAAGTAATTAGTGTTCAGTCCCCAGACCAAAAGTCGCGTATTCTCACGGGAGCCTATTTTTTATTTTTTGGCCTTTTTTTATGGTTTACCGAGAATTATGCGAGGCAGCGCACGAAGCGGACATAATCCGTTTCGGGTGTGTAAATTATTTTATGATCGGAAAATCCGCGGGTCCGTCTCTGGCGACCATATGCGTTTTACAACGGTGCTACCGTTAGGGTTGCTCGGACGTACACGCGGAGGAACCACTCTCGGTACTTGCATGCGGGGGATTCTACCGCTTCGAAAATTGACCATCAGGCAAAATTTTATTTTTTTTTATAAAAAAGGATTAACCAATGAGGATACGCGACACAAACTCTCGAAATGTCAGCTTCTCCCTCCTAAAAAGGGAAGAGCGGACGTTACAGAGTTATACTATACAATTTTTAATTCATTCTAAGATTCACTGTACATCGCGAAAGGTCGACTCGGACTTGATCCCTGATTTCGACGATTTTATCATTTTCACACTTTTGTTTTTCATTCACTATTTGTTAATCCAATAAAATTAGTTACAATTCAAAAACAAAAAAGTTGTCGTGAGTTTTATTTGAAGAGTAAAAATTGCACTCAAATCCTCGCGTCACCAATTTCATATCGTTCCTTTCGGGTCACTCGCCGTCGGGGACAGTTACGGGAGAAAAGAACGGCGTACCAAGAGGTATAACTGGGATTTACGACCCCAGAAAGCATCTCCAATAATTATAGAGAGCTATCGCGTCGGTCACCCCGTACAATTAGAGATATTTTTTTTCAATTGTTCCATTTTTCGGTCATTTCAAATTAATTTTATACATTTTTTTTTCTTTCTAATTTGAAAATAAAAAATGGTAATTTTTTTTTGCCGATCTCTGCTCAAGACCCATTTTCATCAAAGCCAGTCCCCAGTGACAGCTGCAGAGAGAGCAATGACTACTACGTTCACACGGAACTCTTATTCCGGATTAATTAATCGGGTTTATTATACCCGATATATATATTAGACCTGTCCTTATGAAGGGCAAAATCGAATTTTAATGGTCTTACCCCCCAAATTGGTTTGAAATAATTCAAAAAAAATGCCAGAATTAAAAAAAAAATTTCACTCCATATTTACCCACCGCTAGGAAGCCCTACTTTTTCCCATAAGAAAAGCATTGATTTTTCGTGATTTTTAATCTTTTTTTTACCGTTGCCCCAATTATCAGCTAAAAAATCTAAAATTCTCAGAAAATGTTGACAGTAATGTTACCTTTTTGTCGGATTTTTTGCAATTTGATTCAAGCATTTTTGGGCTCGATCAATCACATCTTTATTCTCTGCACGTTGCGAAAAACGCGGAAAAAAGCAAAAAAAAGTCGAAGAACATCGTTTTGAGAGCTAAAAATAGGAGGAATAAAATGGCAGAGGTTAAAAAAAATAGGAAACTATTCGTCGAAGATGATAAATTTTCGGAAATCGCTGAAAATAGAAAAAAAAAGTCGAAAAGTACACTACCCGTCAAAAGTTTCCGGACAAAATTGCGAAAAAGTGTCGGAGCTATTTTCTATGTCATATGTTGAGCAGTATAGATGAACAAATTTGATAGACGGCATCTTGAAGGGAAGGAATCCCTGTTTCATTTGCTTTTTTTAAAAATGTTCTACGATTTTTTTTACGTCCGCTACATTGTTTTGAACACGACCGTTTTCCACCTTATTTTTTTAGATTTACAGTTAGACCGTGTTTTGAGAAAAAAAAATTTCAAGTTTTTTTCGACCGGGACCTTAACGGGGATAGCGAAAACTTTAATTTTGTTTTTTGAAAAGTTCACATACCATGAAAACTAGTGTTTTTCAAAAACCCTCAAAAGGGTTAAAAAATGAGTTCGGTTTGGTTGAATTAATCAAAATTTTTTCCGAATTTTTTGTGAAAATTTTTTTTTCTAACTGATTTCAGTAAAAAATCGTAAAAATTAATCGCTGTTACTTGTTAACTATGGGGTTTTTGATAAAATTTTAAGATAGAAAAAAGTTTTGTTTTTCAATTCTGAAGACATCAGAATTTTTTCAAATTTTTTTCAACTTTTTTTCGCAAGTTGAAAAAAATAATGTCGAAAAAAAATTTGAAAAAATTCTGATGTCTTCAGAATTGGTCTTCAGATGGGTCAATGAATGTGTACGCGATGCTAGCTTCTTGAAATTGGTTTTTGAGGGGGTGCGACATGCTCAAACAGCAAGTGAAGCAGGAAAAACAAAACATTTTAAAACATGGCATAATCGATTCGGCTGCAGGGGTGGCCTTGAATTTTTTTACGTTATTAATTATTTTGTATGAAGAATTCCGTATTTTTGAAGACTACTCTGATTGAATTCTTACGATATTTAACTCTCCAAATCACGTTTTTCGACTTTTTTTCACGTTTTTCGGAACATACCAAGAATAAAAATGTGATTGATCTAGCCCAAAAATGCTTGTATCAAATTCCAAAAAATCCGACAAAAAGGTAACATTACTTTCAACATTTTCTGAGAATTTAAGATATTTTAGCTAATAATTACGGCAACGGTAAAAAAAAGATTGAAAATCGCGAAAAGTCAATGCAATTCTTATGGGAAAAAGCAAGGCTTCCTAGCGGTGGGTAAATATGCAGGGAAAAAATTTGAAAAATTCCGACATTTTTTTTGGATTATTTCGAACCAATTTAGGCGGTAAGACCATTGAAATTCGATTTTGCCCTTCTTGAGGACAGGTCCAATACACTCCCGCTCAAAAGTATGGGTTCACCCATCAAAATTTTCAGCCTCGGTATAAGTTCCATATCTCAGTCGAAAAAGGTCGTAAGAGGATTAAATAAGTGCCGTTTTAAAGGGGACAGTTTTAGCTTCACTTTGCTTATTTTGGATAATTTTTTACTATTTTTTTTATAGTCCCCACGCGTCTTTGAACAGGGCAGTTTTTCGACGATTTTTTGAGCTTTGGAGATGGGCTGCCCATCCACTAGAAAATTTTCCTTACAATTTTATTTATCATAGTTTCGAAGGGGATATCAAACGCTGCATTTTCGTTTTTGAAAAAGTATCGTGCGATTTTTTTTCGCAAAAATATTTCAATTTTTGACGAAAATTGAGAGTTTTATTAAATTCAGCGTATCTTGAAAACGGCGGAAGATTGGAGAAAATATCAAGAGGGTGGAAAGTTGCATGACATTATGATGGACCTGGTAGAATTATTTCAGATTTTTTTTTTCTCCTACTTTTGGAGTAAAAATTTTTTTTATTTTCTCATAAAATTTTTTTTTTAGAGGGGCGAGGCATTTTTTTTATTGGTTTCATCACCATCTTCACGACATTTAAATTGAAAATTAAATCTCTTACCTTTTTTTATATGTTTTTTCGTCAAAAAAACTGCCTTTGGCTCTGAGGACCGTGTTGACGATTCGTGGCATTCTCTCAATCAATTTATTGATTTGGGCTGCCTCCAGACTCGCCCATGCATGTTGCAGTTTGTGCCACAAATCGCCAGCAGACGAAGGGCAGACCTCTCTGACTTTCCGATCAAGTTCCTTCCATGAAAGCTCGATCGGATTCAGATCGGGAGATTGTGGTGGCCAAATCACATTAACGACGACGCCCTTTTTTTCCTTCGTCTCCAAATAACCTCGACAAAGACCAGAGCTGTGTTTCGGATCGTTGTCCTGTCGCAACAAGACATTGTCGTAACAGGACATTGATGCAATCCCTTCATCTGCTGGCGATTTGTGGCACAAACTGCAACATGCATGGGCGAGTCTGGAGGCAGCCCAAATCAATAAATTGATTGAGAGAATGCCACGAATCGTCAACACGGTCCTCAGAGTCAATGGCGGTTTTTTTTGACGAAAAAAACGTATAAAAAAAGGTAAGAGATTTAATTTTCAATTTAAATGTCGTGAAGATGGTGATGAAACCAATAAAAAAAATGCCTCGCCCCTCTAAAAAAAAAATTTTATGAGAAAATAAAAAAAGTTTTCACTCCAAAAGTAGGAGAAAAAAAAATGTCGAAAAAAAATTCTGAAATAATTCTACCAGGTCCATCATAATGTCATGCAACTTTCCACCCTCTTGATATTTTCTCCAATCTCCCGCCGTTTTCAAGATACGCCGAATTTAATAAAACTCAATTTTTGTCACAAATTCAAATATTTTTGCGAAAAAAAATCGCACGATACTTTTTCAAAAACGAATCGTTTTCGAAATCGTCGAAAAACTGCCCTGTTCAAAAGCGCGTGGGGACTATAAAAAAAATTGTAAAAAATTATCCAAAACAAGCAAAGTGAAGCTAAAACTGTTCCCTTTAAAACGGCGCTTATTAAATCCTCTTATGTCCTTTTTCCACTGAGATATGGAACTTATACCGAGGCTGAAAATTTAAATGGGTGAACCCATACTTTTGAGCGGGAGTGTATATATACAGTATATGAGGTATTCCACGTCAAACCGGCGGACTTTTTCCCTGACCCTCGCCGATTTGGTTAATTATTTTTTATATGATTATACGAAGTCTCAAAGACACCCTGGAATTTTTTCAGATTTTTCTGAAGAACCACTTTTGAAAAAAAAATCCAAAAAAGTCCAAATAAAGCCCCTTTTTAAAAATCGGAAAAAATTCCTAAAAATCGCTGATTATATGCCAAACACTTTAAGCTACCGCCCGTAGTGGAAGTAAGATTTTTTCTGTGTGTTAATCGGCTAATAACGTTGAAAAAATTCAAAAAATGCCGACAAACACTTACTCTGGCTCAATAGTTGCATATTTGGGTACCTAAAACCAATTTTCGTCACAATTTTCGAGCAATCGAATAAAAAAATGGACCTAGATCAGCTAGTAGTTACGAATTCCCAATATAATAAGATTTTACGTACAATATTTGGAGCTGTTACACCGGTCATTGAAGGATCTTTTTCTAGAGTTGGAAAAAAATAGATTCACATATCATTTGATAAAATTGAATAAAACTATTGAATTATTACCTCAACTTTTTGCCTGGCCCAATTTTTTTTGTTTTGTACTGGTCTGAAATATTCCAAAAAAATTTTTGGGTACGAAAATATTCAACTATTGGGCCAGAGTAAGTGTTTTTCGGCATTTTTTGAATTTTTTCAACGTTATTAGCCGATTAACACACAGAAAAAATTGTACTGCCACTACGGGCGGTAGCTTAAAGTGTTTGGCATATAATCAGCGATTTTTAGAATTTTTTTCAGATTTTTAAAAAGGGGCTTTTTTTGCACTTTTTTGGATTTTTTTTTTCAAAAGTGGTTCTTCAGAAAAATCTGAAAAAATTCCAGGGTGTCTTTGAGACTTCGTATAATCATATAAAAAATAATTAACCAAATCGGCGAGGGTCAGGGAAAAAGTCCGCCGGTTTGACGTGGAATACCTCATATACACTAGGGTGATGCAAATAAAATCGATATTTTTTGTTTTGTGCTTAACTTTGATAATGTTCGGGATTGAGCACGCCTCGGCGGTAGCGTGGCCACAGCTGGGTCGAGATGCTACGCTCCGCCGCGGGCGGCAGCACCTATCGGGCAGGCAACACGCAAGCAGCGTGGAGCGAGCAGCCGGGTGCTCGTTCCCGCTGTCGACACGGGCGTCGCCACCTCCCGGGCACCTTTTCGTTCGGGACTGAGAAGACACTCCGCGCATGCGCGCGGGGCGTCTTCATCGATCGCCATGATCGATTGCATCAGTCTGAATCTGGGAGCATCGAAGCGCGCACGCACAAATCTTTCTTCCAAAATTCTTTGTCCTTTTCTTTCGGCACACCTCTTTTTTCGCAGCAATCTTGCCACACTTACGGCATTCTTTCATTCGAACGGGTTTTTCGGGTAATCGTTCGGGCTCTTAACATACTTTTTCCGTGTTTTACTTCGGGTTCAACGCGCTTCGCCGGGAACACGTGGGCAGCCATCTTGGCGTAGCCTCGAACGTTCGGGAGACGCCGGCCTTGCCGAGTCATACGCATCGGAACAAACCAAAATTATTCGGGCTAATTGGGCACACCCCCCTGTACATACTACAACTATACAATAAAAACTATTTTTATATTCTTCCCCGCGCTCTTATTCATTTTTTCGCCTTACCACCAAACCCAGATCCCGCATAAAACAGTCATCATTATCTGAAAATGTTCCAATAAATCAAAATACGTTTCCGCTATCTCTATGAAACGTTCTCAATTTCTAAATAACATGAACTCACCCTCTGCCTCCTCTAATAATTTTGATTCCTCCAAAATCTCCATGTCGTCGTAATCATTTTCTGTGTAAAAAGTAAAGTCCAGAACTATGAGCACAAGAATTGAACCAAAACATTTTCCATAAAAATCACAGGAACAAGAGATGAACATTTAATATTCAAGGAAAAATATTCTCTGTCGAATAATCCAACTTTTTTGACGTAATGCGAAATAGAATTGGTAATTTTAGTATTAAAATTATCAATTTTATTTTGCACGCAATCCAATTTCATTTTGCATGCAAAATAAAATATTTTTCCTTGGATATTAAATATCCAATGTTTGAAATATTTTTATGACGTTCAAGAATCTTGAAAAATTGCGATTGAATTAAATACTCAAAAAATACATACCCAATTTGCTCTGCGTTTTTTTTTCCATTGAAGAAATCGACTCGAGATTGTGGTTTTATGTCACACACCAGTCCGGCCAACGATTCGATGAAAAATGAAGGCTGTACAACGAGCTAAAAAATTGACTATCGAAACCAATATGGACGTTACACCGCCTAATGACTCTGAATTTTGCAACGATGTGTCGATTGAGTTTTTGGATCGCAAGAGAGGATCGTTTATTGGCCGGAGCAAATATTGAATAATAAATATGAGCTCTGCTGAAAAAATAACAGAATTTCGTTGCATTCCAACGATCGGAACTTCAGGATCATCACCGCCTATACTCGGTCGCGTGTAGCGTGGAATTCGTTTGTTAATACGCTAGGAAAATTTATTGTGAACGCGCACAGGGCAGATCAATTTCAAAACAGACGCCTTATTTGAACTTGAAATAATATTAAATTTCAATTAATAAAAAATAAT
>JBBLXU010000882.1:0-108521 GCA_037893425.1 Campoplex nolae | reverse complement strand
ATACAGTCTCTAGCACTAAGAATAGTATATATATAAGACATGCATCCAAAAACGAATCGACTCGAAGAGTGTCGAAGGGATAATGTAAACATAAACAGTCACCATAGAGAAAGAAAGAACAGAGAGTTCTTTATAATTTGGCGACGCTACCCTGCATGGTTTTGTTCTAACATTTTAGTCTCTCAGAGATCTTTATACTGTACAGACGGTCCTTCCTTATGCATTAGATAAATTAGAATAAAGAACAAAGTAAAGTTAATCCATTGCGTTTTTATATTATTTATCAACCCATTTCCAATAGGTTATGGGCCCAGTTCACTTTGTGCATTAACTGTGTAATTTATAAATTAGTTTAATTGATTCTGAGTGAAGTTTTCTTGAATGATTAAAATTAATAAATAAAGTGACAATGGACAAATCAAAGGACAGGAGAAATATCCTACCATTCAATGGTAGTAAATATAATGCGTGGAAACATCGAATAAGAAATTTATTATTTGAATTAAATGTACTCAAAGTGATTGATGAACAAGTTCCTGATCAAGTGAACAGAAAATGGAAGAAAGCTGAACGCGTTGCAAAATGTGTCATTGTTGAATATCTATCTGACGCTTATCTAAAGTACGATATACCAGGGTCTACGGCTAAATCAATTTTACAAAGTCTCGATGCTGTTTACGAGAGAAAAAGTGCTGCCACTGAAGTGTCTGTCCGAAATCGATTAAGCAGATTGAAAATGAAAAATGAAAGTTCATTGAAAGATCATTTTGAAATATTTGATGACCTGATAACAGAGTTAGCAGCGGCTGGAGTGTCAGTGAATGAAAATCAAAAAGTGTCGTATTTATTAACCTCTCTCCCCACCACGTATGAAACTGTGTCTACGGTGATTGAAACGATCACTGAAGATAAAATTACGTTGGATTTTGTGAAGACAAGACTTTTGGACCATGAGACAAAAATAAAAAAAGAAAGTGTCGACACCAGTGCCAAGGTATTGCAAGTGGAGACGGAAACTCAACGAAGAAATAATAATGACAGTTCAAGAGGCCATAGAGGAAATCGGCGAGCTACAAAAAGGAGAGGCAGGGGCTCTCATTTCTCATCCAGATTCAAACCAAATAGAAATTCATCTTTTGGAAATTGTCATCAGTGTGGAAGAAGCAGTCATAAGATAAAGGATTGCTGGTATTACAAGAAAAATCAGAAATATATGGCAGAACGAAACAAAACTGTCAACTCGATTCAAACAGTGCCAAAGCAAGGAAACGACAACATATCTGGCTATGCTTTTATGACTGGAAATTACCAGAACATTGAGAGCGATAAACTACAATTTTTATTGGATTCCGGAGCCTCAGATCACCTGATAAATAACGACAACATGTTCTCAAGGATGGTAGAGTTGCATCCACCCATGAAGATTTCAATTGCCAAACATGGAGAGTTCATCACAGCAACAAAGAAAGGAAAAATCAACGTCGTAACTAATCTGGGAATTCAAGCTGTCCTGGAAGATGTTCTTTACTGCCCAGAAGTCCCATACAATTTGCTGTCGGTGAAGAAAATGCAGCAGGCTGGCATGAGTATAATCTTTGACGAAAAAGGGGTACACGTAAGCAAAAATGGAGAAAAAGTAATGTACGGTGAGCCGTTAAATAATTTGATAGCAGTCGAATTTACAGTTGCAAAGAAGGTAAATGCTCAAGTATATAATACGCATGCAGACTATTATAATTTATGGCACCAACGTTTAGGGCATATAGGAAAATCGAAGTTCCTAGAACTGAAAAATAAACAAATGGTGCAGGATATCGATTATCTCGAAAGAGCGGTCCCAAACGCTGACTTGTGTGAGGCTTGTATAAACGGTAAACAAGCTCGATTACCATTTGAGAAAACCAAGAATAAGAGTCACATAAAAAGGCCCTTGTTTATAGTTCACACGGACGTGTGCGGTCCAATCAATCCTTCAACCGTAAATAACAAAAATTATTTCGTTTCGTTTATTGATGAATTTACGCACTATAGCGTTGTGTATTTAATTACACATAAATCAGATGTATTTTTGATGTTTAAAGATTACGCAGAAAAGAGTGAGAATCATTTTAATTTGAAAATCGTAAATTTATACTGCGATAACGGCAGAGAGTATTTGTCAAACGAAATGAAAGAATTTTGCGTACAAAAAGGAATTATTTATCATTTAACAGTTCCATATACTCCTCAGTTAAATGGTGTAGCGGAACGTATGAATCGAACGATAATTGAGAGAGCACGTGCAATGATAAACGGTGCAAGTTTGAGTAAAGTCTTTTGGGGAGAAGCAGTATTAACTGCCACATATCTCATTAATTTAACCCCGACTAAAGCTCTAAAAATTGATAAAACCCCATTTGAATTATGGCATAGTAAAAAGCCTAAATTGAAGTATTTAAAAATTTTTGGTTCAACAGTTTATGTACTTGACAAAACAAAGAAGAGAAAATTTGATGAAAAATCGTGGAAAGGAATATTAGTTGGGTTTGAACCGAATGGGTATAAAGTCTGGAATGTTGAGACAGAAAAATTTGTGATAGTAAGAGATGTTATTATAGATGAGGTAAATTACTTAAAATCTCGGCCAGTGATGAATGAGGCAAGATTTCAGGAAGCCTCTAGTAAACCTGATATTTCTGACGCAAAGTCAAAATCAGTGGAAACGCAAAGTAAATCTGATATTGAGAAATCAGATAGTAAACCTGATATTTCTGACGTAGTGTCAAAATCAGTGAAAACGCAAAATAAATCTGATATTGAAAAATCAGATGGGTTGAAAGTGCGTAAATCTGATTGTAAAAGTAAATCAGATACACTGGAGCCGATTGATAGAAAAGTAATGCAAAATCCTAAGAAATATAAATCTGTAGTTGAAACAGATAAATGTAATGAGTCATTACTCGAAAATAATGACCAGAGAATGGATGAAATAGTCCAAATTAGAAGAAGTAAGAGGATAAAACAACGACCTCATATTTCGTACGACGAAACTGAGATGTCGAATGAATACCTCTTGTGCGCTCAGTCAGTTGTTTACAGTATACCCACTTCTTTTGAAGAAATAAAAACACGCGAAGACAGAGTTGAATGGGAGCGTGCTATCCAAGACGAAATAAATTCATTGGAAACAAATAAAACTTGGAACTTGGTATTGAAGCCAAGAGATAAAAATATTGTTGATTGCAAATGGGTATTTTCTGTTAAAAATGATGAATTTGGAAATCCGCAAAAATATAAAGCTCGTTTAGTCGCTCGCGGTTTCAGTCAAAAGTATTTAATTGATTATAATGAAACATTTGCACCAGTTGCAAGAATTTCAAGTTTTCGTTTCATTATTGCCTCTGCAAATCAACATGATTTATTAATTCACCACATGGATGTAAAAACCGCATTCTTGAATGGCATTTTAAAAGAGGAAATTTATATGAA
Source organism: Campoplex nolae (assembly GCA_037893425.1). Taxonomy (NCBI): domain Eukaryota; kingdom Metazoa; phylum Arthropoda; class Insecta; order Hymenoptera; family Ichneumonidae; genus Campoplex; species Campoplex nolae. The sequence goes on along the minus strand of JBBLXU010000882.1, from coordinate 105,053 downwards.
AGTTCCTCAGGGTATTAAAAGTAACGAAAATCAAGTTTGTAAGTTAAACAAAGCCTTGTATGGATTAAAACAGGCAGCAAGATGTTGGTTTGAGATGTTTGAAACAGCTTTATTGCAAAAAGGGTTTAAAAATTCACAAAGCGATAGATGTATCTATATTCTAGATAAAGGAAATGTTTCACAAAATATATATGTGGTACTATATGTGGATGATCTCGTGATTGCAACTGCAAACATTGAAATAATGCACAGATTTAAGAATTATCTAATGAATAGATTCCACATGACAGATTTGAATGAAATAAAATTGTTTTTGGGAATTAGAGTTGAGAAAAACAATGGAAAATTAACACTGGATCAAAGTGCATATATCAAAACTGTTCTCGATAAATTTAATATGAGTGATTGCAAATCAGTCAGTACACCTCTTCCGAGTAAAATAGACTACGTTGCTTTGAATTCAGATGAACTGTATGAAGCTGTAAAAGAGGCACTTTGGCTAAAGTCATTGGCTACTACAATAAACATTGATGCTTCTCACCCAATCATTATCTATGAAGACAATACCGGTTGTATCAGTATCGCAAATAATCCGAGCAGTCACAAAAGATCGAAGCATATAGATATCAAGTACCATGTCACGAGAGAACAAGTCGAGAAAAATGTAATAAAATTACGATTCATTCCCACAGATAGTCAAATAGCTGATGCATTGACGAAACCACTACCAACGGTGAAATTCCTGGAGCTAAGAGCCGGAATGGGCCTGGAATGACTGGACTACTAATTAATTTTATTTTGAATATAATAATTGACGTGGTCTGATTGGGTTTTTCTGGGTTTTCCCCAATCCTAAGCAACAAATGTTGGATCACTTTGTATTTTCCCAGACATACATTTAATATTTGAAAGAAGCACGAGGAAGGTCTGTCATTAGCATTACTTTAATTAAGATGTAATTAGAATGATAACGTTTTATAAATTTCTTACACAGTTAATAGCACAGATAATAATATTACGGTCGATTAATTTTTGAGGTGGCGTATTGGATAATACAGTCTCTAGCACTAAGAATAGTATATATATAAGACATGCATCCAAAAACGAATCGACTCGAAGAGTGTCGAAGGGATAATGTAAACATAAACAGTCACCATAGAGAAAGAAAGAACAGAGAGTTCTTTATAATTTGGCGACGCTACCCTGCATGGTTTTGTTCTAACATTTTAGTCTCTCAGAGATCTTTATACTGTACAGACGGTCCTTCCTTATGCATTAGATAAATTAGAATAAAGAACAAAGTAAAGTTAATCCATTGCGTTTTTATATTATTTATCAACCCATTTCCAATAGTTAACGTTGAATTAAACGCGCATTAATATACTGACGGAAGTTTTTTTTCAACGTATCGAATTGTTTCGTTATTTACAGTAAACCAAAAATGGAGGACAAAGACGCGAAAGGAAAAGAAAATGATTCGAACTATTTCTGGCACCTATTAGAGAAAGAGTCAGGAGTTAACGTACCTGTGTACATAAAAAATATTTTGAAATTCAATAACTTCGATAATCATTTGTCTTTTTGTCACATAACTCCGGAGACAATAAAAGAATTAGAAGAGTTTTCACGTCACACGATGAAGGATCTGCTGAAGCCTGAGACCGACTTTCATCTATTTTATGGTCGATTCAGTAAAAATCCGGAAAAATTCCAATTTATAATCGGTGATCGCCATTTGATTGAGGAACTGGTTACTTATGTGAAATCTAAAACCCACGACTTTTGGAAACCACCTGTCATCGGAAAGTTAACTGAAGCTGCTCAAAACGCAAAAAAAACCTCAGGAGTACGATTGAACCGAGTATCAACCGATGCAAGCAGATCTAAGGCCTCTGCTCAACTTGACATTTCTCATTTACCAGATATGAATATCGAAGAAGAGCGGAAAAATTTGACAAAAATAATTACATCGCTTCTTCGGAAAGAGAACATCGAAAAAAACGAGAACAGCGATCCAACTTCTATGAAATTTCCTGAGCAGAATCTTGACATCACTGTTTCGGTCGTCGAATTATATAACGGTGAAGATTTGCCACATTCATACACCAATGCCGCCAAGATCAGGTGTGTGATTTGTGCAAATTCTGTTGCAATAACGAAGTGCAGTCATGTAGGAGACAGTAAAGCTAGATGGGTCGTATCAAATTATAGACGACATCTACACACTCATAGTTTCGACACAGCAAAAAAGGCTCCGAAACGAAAATCTGTGTCCATCCTTCAGGCCCTTCAACCTTCAGCTAAAACGGTAAAGATTGATTCACAAGCGGCCGAATTCAACAAGAAGACCGTTGAAACAGTTCCAAAAAATGATCCGTCGATTCTGGACATTGGACTCGATAAACAACGGACTGAAATTGATTCAGACAAGAACACAAATCATGAAATTTCAGCGTTGCTTTCGTTTGATAAACCGACAGAAATGAACGGTAAGTTATACAATTTTTCTCTTTTAAGAGGGTATTCAAAGAACTTCCATTTGTTGATCAATTATTAAACATTATTACATGGTTTCAGAGTATGTCGATCAGTGTTACCTCAATGCAACAATTTTTGAGGGCGAGCTTTCAGAAACTTCATCTTTGCCTTCGACGTCGACTGTCCTGACTGAAATCGAACGAGAACTGCAGGTGGGGGAATATTAAGTCGGGATTGTCACCGATCGGACAATCTCGATGAAAAGACTCCTTCAACGGACAGCGCTCGGAATCTCACTCGAAATCGTTCGAAAACCAGGGTATTTCATCGAATGAAGAAAATGCATGCGTCAGTTGGGCAAAATCAACCGCGTATTACTTCATTCTTCCCGATACAAGACAAATTAAAAAACTCCTTCAAGAAAACGAGCAAGTAAGAAATACGTTGAGGTTTTTCATGGAGCATAAATCTGTGAGCAGCGTGAATTCAAAAATGACACAGTGTGCTTCAGATTCAAGCTCGTCACAATCGAATTTTTTGCTGAACCTTATTCACAGTGCACATAAAAAATGCGGTGAAACAAGAAAAGTAGGAAATAGATATGACGACGCTCTGAAACTTTTTAGTACGTACCTTTTTACAATAGGTGGAAGAATGTTGTATGAAACTTTACACGAGAATTTGCCAATTCCTTCCCTGAGTACTATAAGTCGTGTAATTGGTAACTCTGCCTGTGATATAAAGGAAGGCGTATGTCGAGCCAAAGAATTGAAAGAATTTCTAGTCACACGAAATTTACCTCTTACTGTATGGATAAGTGAAGATGCAACACGTATCACCGGCCGGATACAATATGATACTCGCTCAAATCAACTAATTGGTTTTGTATTACCTTTAGATAAAAAAGGAATGCCTGTGTGTGGTACATATCCGGCTACGTCAGCTTCTAAAATTGCAGAAAACTTTGAAACGGGTAGTGTTGCTAGTTTACCCTATGTAATAATTGCTCAGCCTTTGATCGAAAATGCTCCATCATTTTGCTTGTGCATATTCGGTACGGATAATAAGTTCTACGCAACCGATGTTCTGGAACGGTGGGAACATATTATTTCATGCTTGAAGAAAGAGGACATAACTGTTTTTGGAATTTCTTCTGATGGAGATCCACGATTATTAAAGGCAATGCGTGTTCAATCTCAGCTGGGCACGAATTCGGCCAATGATCCAATTGGCTCTCCGTACTTTCATGCGAGTTTCGAACCGGAAATAATTTTTATTCAGGATACAATACATATTGGTGCAAAACTTCGAACACGGCTGTTAAAGCCATCAATAATTCTTCCTATGGGAAATTTCATAATTATAGCTAGCCACCTCAAAATTCTTATGAACACGGTATCGAAAGACAAACATTGCCTAAATCAAAAAGACTTATCACCAAAAGATAAAATGAACTACGCCTCGGTCGAAAAAATGAGTGACCCTAAAGTTATTGATTTATTAAAACATAACGTCCCTGGAAGTGAAGCAACCACGGTTCACTTACAAATCATCCATCTTTTTATGAGTGCTTTCCTTAAAAAGGATATGAAGCCTTTAGACCGCGTATATAATTGTTGGTTCTGCATTTTTGTACTTCGAATATGGAGAGCATGGTTGAAAACCGTACCACAGTATTCAGTTTCCGATAATTTTCCGTCACTTGACACGTATCTATGCATGGAAATTAATGGCCATGGCTTGGTCATTTCTATTTTGAAACTGAAAAAACTTGCTTCATCTTCAGAAAATTCTTCGAAAATGTTTTTGCCATGGCAATTCAGTAGCCAGCCATGCGAAAGTTTTTTCCGTCTCCTAAGATCCATGAGCACGACGTACTCAACAATAGTCAATAGTACTCTTCTAGAGATTATTCATAGAGTTAAAAGAATTCAGCTTCAAGACGACATTGCCTCAGGTAATTTGCATGATAAAAGCGCTCACTTTAATTATCCACGAGCAAAAATAACAGGTTGATTAACATCAGAGCAGTGTTCACTTCCGGATACGAACGATATTTTTGAAATGATTGAACAAGCAAAAAAAGATGCTTTGGTGACAGTTCAATCGTTGGGGATAAACATAGGCGTACTAGAATGTAACACTTTCCCTGTGCAATATAAAGAAACAGAGAATATCGAGAATATCTTCGAAAAAAAAGACAGCGAAGAAGAAACTGAATCTGCTGACGAGCCGAATATTGAAATTAAATTGGGCGAATGCATCTCGGGACCGAGTAATGAAAACAATGATGACCGAGAATCTCAGATTAAATTATTGCAAAACTTCAGCCTGATAGTCCTTTCGTCGTTGTAAAAGATAGACTCAACAACGAATTAGTAGTAAGGAAATCGTCGATATGTTGGCTCCTTCAAAACAATTCAGCGAATTTGAGCAGTGACCGACTGCAGCGCGTAAGAGAGTCTGAATTAAACACATATGTAAAAAAAGGTCACAATAAACGAGATGACAAATGTTTTACAAAAAAAAAAATGACGAAATTCACATTGGTGAATGGTGCTTATTCAAGAAAAAAAAGACTGAAAAAGGTTCACCAAAATGTTTTATCGGGTTAGTTCTCAATTTTGCGTACACAGATGGTAAGACGAAAAAGAGTCAAGAATATTCAAGTCATTACGCGCGCGTGAAAGAAAATACCAAAGAAATTGGTGTTCTTTGTAATTGGTACGAGATCGTACCGAAGTCAACAGATTTAGTACCTGTACCAATGGATGTACATGGATTTATTAGTATTAAGCAATATTGTTTAACTATTTCGTCGCCTAGTATGTCCGAAAGGGGCCTCCATATTGACATGGCTGTATATAAAAAAGTTAAACATTTTTTTTAGTATCAATATCAGTGTATTTTTTTTTATCCCGTTCCTATTATCTTAAGTTCATTAGTCAATAAAAAAAATTGACCATTTAAGGGCTTTTTTCTCATTTCAGTTATTTCAGCAATCACTTGAAACCGAGTTAATGAATTCGAATGAAATAAGTTGAAATCAACTGCAATTACGTGAATTCACATGACATTCAGAATAGCTCGAATCATTTATTTATTTATTTTTTTTTTCTCATTTATTTATAAATTATAAGCTGTTATATTTTATAACAATAAATAATTTTTATGAGGCGATTATAGGGACAGTAACAATTGAAATTAGCAGCTGCATCCATCGATGCCTTCTACTATTGGGTGCACGTGCTCCGATTTTTGTTCGGTTCTTTAATTGTTGTTAAATCGTTGTCGAAGGTCTAATGGTTTGTATTTTTTTAGGCGGCGTGAGATGCGGTTTCTGTCGAGCAGTTGTGTTGCTAGGTGGTTGGGATGTTGGTTGATTCGTGTTTCGTAGTTGGTGCTGTGTTTTTTGGCCGTACTTCTGATCGTATCAATTCCGAGGTCTTTGTGTAGCGTGGCGTTTGATACGTACCAGGGAGCGTTTGTTATTGCTCTAAGTGTTTTCGATTGGAATCTTTGAAGTATTTCAATATTGGAGTTACTAGCAGTGCCCCAAAGTTGAATCCCGTACGTCCAGATTGGTTTTACCTGCTACTAAAATCATATCTACACAACCGGAAATTCCAAGTAAGACATGGCACGGAATGCTCCGAATTCTTCCCCATCAACTCGGGAGTCCCTCAAGGAAGCGTGTTGGGCCCAGTCCTCTACACACTCTTCACATCCGACCTTCCGGAAGGACAAAATACCACCACGGCCACGTTCGCCGATGACACCGCCATACTGTCAGTACACAAAAACCCATCTACAGCCTCGACAACACTCCAAAACAGTTTGAACAATATTCAAAACTGGTTGAAAAGATGGAAAATCAAAGTCAGCGTCGCGAAATCGGTTCACATCACCTTTACCATGAGGAAAAATCCTTGCCCTCCAGTCAAATTGAACAACCAGCGCCTTCCACAAGTTGAAGAAGTAAAATATCTAGGCATGCATCTTGACAAAAGATTAACCTGGGCAAGTCATATAAAAAAGAAAAGAAAAGAACTCGATTTAAAACTAAAAAAGATGTACTGGCTAATAGGCAAAAAATCAAAATTATCGCTATATAATAAACTTATTATATACAGAATCATTTATGAAATTACAAAAATCATATGAAATCGACTTCATACGGAAATCTCCTGCGCACCTCGCTCAATAGTGAATAGCCCCTCTGTGTGGTAGTTGTGGTAATAATCTTCTCGGCGCTCGTCTGGTTTCAAAAACATCTCCATATCGTCTCGCGCAAATTTTTCCATTTCTTTAATTGCATCTTCGGTAATGTGACGGAATGCGATTGGGTTAAGATAATTATTCAAGCGTAGAATATTTTTCATGTGAGTTGGAATGACTGTCAACGATTCCCTCTCTAATAGTTTCAAGAAGTGATCGCAGATCGAAGGGAGAAATTTGTTCTGTTCAGTCTTGCTCACATTCCTCGTCTCCCATTTTTTGACTAGTTGTGGAGCTCGTCACGGAGCTTCAACTACCTTAGAAGAAGTTTTTTTAAGACGATTTTATCATCGAGGTATCATTTTCTCGATCATTTCCTCTCTGTTAATGTTACGATTTTCAAAAAAATACTGCGAGTACTGAGGCGAGTACTATAAACGATTCAGCTCTCGATTCAGTTAGCAAACGAGTTAGCAAAAAAGTTATCCACGACAGAAAGTACGAAGGAAAGAAGGGAAGTGTATCTAAATTGTCATCCAAGTTCCATTTCAAACGAATCTCGCGCTTCACAATTAATGTTTAAAAAGGTCGAAAAAAAAATTGGAACAAAACATTAACTGAATAATTGTAATTTTTTAAGAATTTAATGTTTTTTAATTGTAAAATTATAGAATTCTCTCGAAACTACTGTGAAAAATTTGAGGTTAAGCCGCGAGTCAAGGTTATCGAAGTTGTCCGTAAAGCCCTCACAATGTAAATCGGTTTTGATAGAAATTATTCGTTATTAAATATTCAATTTGATCACAAAGCAAAAATATGTCAGTACTTACCAATAGTATTAACTCAATACTACTCGCAATACTATGTTAATTGGACAAAAATTCTGATTTCACAAAAAAATGTACGTTATTCTCGACGTTGTTACTCCCTGTCACGGGTGAACATCAACTGCACTGCTACGAGCGAATACGTGCGGTGTGAACAAAGGCTTGTTTGAACGCGTTTTGAGCTCAGTTTTGAGTTCTCCACCATAAACATACATATATTTCTACATAAATATTGGAAAAAGGCTTGGTCGCTCGAAGAGGGGATTAGCGATTTCCAGTGATTTCCGAAATCCTGTGATTTCTTTGTGATTTCTACGATTTCTTAGATTCTTTAAAAAAAATCATGAAAAAATCAGGAATCATGCGACCCCCGCAATATCCAAATTTCCAATGACTTCTGGCGATTGCATATTTGATTCCTGGTAAAATGGTTCAGCGATTTCCTAAGTGAGCAGTCCCTCGTGTTTTATAATGAGTTGCTTATTCAAGGCAATTATTGTGACGAATTTTTACTCGAACAATTTTTTTTAAATTAAGCACGGATTTTTAGAAGGATCTAATTTATTGTTGAGAGAGATTTTTATAGGCACGAGTTATTATACAGGGTTTCAGTTTTTTACTAGAGGTTTTTCTGAAGAGGATTTTTTATAAGAAGTGACTTTTAAAGGGGGAGTAAAGGGTCTTCGCACGAATACGTTTTCAAGGGATTTTAACCGATATGGAAAACCGTCCACGAACTTTTAAGAATCCCGAAATCTCGAATAAACGGTAATGAAAATATGCAACTTTGATTTTGCAGCTATTCATACTCACATAACTACTGTTTTTAAAATTCTCGATTTTCAGAAAAAAGTCTTGATCTCAAATCTGACTTCAACTAAAAGTCGTGAATGAAAAATAATCAAAGATTTTGTCAGTTTTCATTTCCGTGATTTTCACAATTTCCTTTAATCTCATAACCGCGACTATTGATTGAAAAAAAAATTCTCCCCGTTTACTCTAACCGATAATTTGATTTCAAAAAATATCCGTCAACTTTCACGCTCGCGATCTTTACGCTCGGGTGACAATTTCGTCCGTGATTTGAGATAGTCTTTTTTCACTCCCGTGTAGCGTATACTATTTTTCACCACACCTTCGCGGAAATTTCAACTTTTGCGGAGCGGAAAAGTGAACTTTCCGTGCAGGTGTGGTGAAAAAGTATTTTTTTTTTTACGGATTTTAAGCCTAGCGCATTCGTGGGTAAATCATTTTTACTATGTCTTTTTTATGATTTTATTGATTTTTTTAAAATTCTCAGTATGAAAACGTTTTTTCTGGAGTGATTGTCATTTTCTTTTAATTTTTTTTATAAAACGTAGTAATGGTTATTATGATTTCATAGATTTTTTTGCAGCTCCCAGTATGAAGTCTTTTCACCTACAGTGATCACAGTGATCGTCACCTTCGATTTACTTTACATTTTTTTCAGAAAAGTTGTTACTTTTCTGAAGAATTTTCAGCCTAGTGTTAAACATTTATTGTTTATGGGGCATTCCACGCCAAACCACCCAGCCCGTGACCCTCACCACTTTCGATTTTTTTGAAAATTTTTTATCTGTTAGTACTTACTGAAAGAAGTTCTATGTAATTTTTTTGGATTTTTATCTCAACCTGTAATAAGATGGTGATTTTTTCAAAAATTCACACAAAATTTTTTTAAATGCCCATAACTCAGACGGAAAGATGGGTATCAAAAAATAATAGTGGGTCATTTTCTTCGTCTTGAATCGTAGTTTCATAAAAAGAAATCGAAAAAAAAATAAAAACTTATTTTCATATGTTTTTTCCACTTTTTATTCAAAAATATTTTTTTTTCAAAACTTGGACCCTTTTGATTTTTCTGAAAAATTTAACCGAGTTTCTAAATATATTTTTGCATGTATGAAAAAATCCGTAGCTTGTGATATCCATAATTTCGATTTTTTTCGTATTTTCAAAGGTGCCTCCATCGATGAAATAGTTAGGCAAATGATCACTACAGCAGTGATTGCTGATCATCTGTTCCGTCTGGGGTGATATCTGCATGTCTTATTTTACATCATTTAGATTTCGGACAAGAAGGCTTTCGTGATCTCGTGCCTTTTTCTGAAATTTTTTCATGAATCCATTCAATTTTTTCATGCATGGTATCACATATGCGACATCTGTTTCCTGACAACAGTTTTCAGCTCTAAAATATTATTCTCTTGATATTTTTTAACAAGATAAGTTTTTGTATGATCTTGAGGCATGGACCTAACCGTGTGTTACCCGCGGAAATCGCTTCTCGAACAAGAATTTTTAAACACAAGAATAAGAACAAGAATAGCCTAAAAATCGCTGTATTTTTGGAACAAACTTGTGCCTGGTGAAATTTGGTCATAACCATAACAATATTTTCATGAAAATTTACGTTTCAAGGGTCGCTGAATACAAATCCGAAAAGCGTTTTTCAAAGTTCAACATGACGGTTTCAATGAGGTGGACAAGAAATGAAAAAAATCGCTCAGGCTATGAAATTTTTTATAAAAGCCTTCCGAGGTTAACGATTATGAATCCAATATCTAATTTTCCAAATTTAAACTGGCGGATCTAACGCATAGAGGAACAAGAAATTGAAAATATCGCTATAGCTGGGAAATATTATATGTAGGGGTTTTACGGTTCGATTACGAATCCGAAATTCCATTGAAATCCAAAATTTGATATGGAGTTTACATTTCATTATGAATCATGAGCTTGTTGTCTGTAAACGATTCAGGGCGAGTCGTTCCAACTTCTAGATAAGCCTATATCTACCAGTTACAGGATTGTAAACCAATATTTTTAACCGTCGGATAGCTACCCAGAAGTTGAAACACCCACCCTCACTGAAATTTTTGAATTTCGGATGGTGAATGCATTATGGCGTAAAAATAAAAATGATCCCTTCTTCGTTAATTGTCAATCCAAAATAGATCTTATAAAACGTAATGTAGCGAATTGAAATGTAGAATCAAGAGGCGTGATAAGGTCTCGATGCAAAAATATTAAAAAGGAAGCTTGCGTTAGCCCTGCCGCACACTTATATACGCGAACATAGCAATTTTCGGGCTACAAAAATTCGTGTGAATTGATTGCGATTTTTGTATTATCACTGATCGCACATCAGAATATCAAAATGATGAAAGTTCATTCTTTATTATGATGATAAAGACTACTAATAGATAATAATAAAGAGAGCAGTATAAAGGATATGTTGCGCCTCCTCCGATGACGGCAAAGTAGTTTTTCGGCTTTTAAGTCTGTCATGTTGGCACCGCTATTACAAATCATGAAAAATAAATATCGGACTCGTTATCAGTGAAACCCGAAATCCCCATATACAAGATTCCTAATCTAGAGCGTTATTTAAAATTTTATTGTCAGCCATAGATTCGTTAACCTGAATTTCGGGAACGTTAGCCCAGATTTATTATAAGCAACACCAAAAATCCTCATATCCAAAATTTAAAAACTAGCGCGATTTCCTTGACTATTTGAATCACCATATTGGATTATTAAATGAACTGGTTGCACAGAAGAATACGCGCATGAACGGGTTAAGAAAAACACATGATCCCTTGGCTCATTCGTGGTAGAAAATATAATAAAAATCGAAATTATGGATGTCACAAGCTACGGATTTTTTCATACATGCAAAAATATATTTAGAAACTCGGTGAATTTTTTCAGAAAAATCAAAAGGGTCCAAGTTTTGAAAAAAAAATATTTTTGAATAAAAAGTGGAAAAAACATATGAAAATCAGTTTTTATTTTTTTTTCAATTTCTTTTTATGAAACTACGATTCGAGACGAAGAAAATGACCCACTATTATTTTTTGATACCCATCTTTCCGTCTGAGTTATGGGCATTTAAAAAAATTTTGTGTGAATTTTTGAAAAAATCACCATCTTATTACAGGTTGAGATAAAAATCCAAAAAAATTACATAGAACTTCTTTCAGTAAGTACTAACAGATAAAAAATTTTCAAAAAAATCGAAAGTGGTGAGGGTCACGGGCTGGGTGATTTGGTGTGGAATGCCCCTTATATTGATTCGTTTCCATTGCACCAAAAATTATTCATCGTAGTTTTAGTAAGAGTTTAATTCATGCCATGGACAAAAGTTTTCATTACTGATTGTCCATTTATTTTCTCACGCATTTGAAAAAGTTACAAAATTTTTACTCGTCACATTGTGAAAATAACTTTACTTTAAACACAGCATCTCCCGCTGGAATTACAGAATGCAATTTATGCATTGCAGAAATTGGTTTGGCTCTTTAATATCTCGTATCTAATTTATTTTCAAAACACTAGTATCCTTATGAAAATTAGTATCTAATTTCTGTTTAACAACGTTTTTCTATTGAGAATGGGAAAATAAATTCAATAAAATCATGAAAACATATAGAAAAAACGATTTGCCCACGATCGTACTGGGCTTAAAATTCGTCACAACGATAACGGATTTTCATGAAAAAAGGTAAATAAAATTGAAGATGACAATGACTGTAGAAAAAACGATTTTATACTGAAAATTGAGGAAAAAAATCAATGAAATCATCAAAACACGTAGAAATAATTATTCGCCCACGATCGCGTTGGGCTTAAAATTCGTCAAAAAAATAACTATTCTTCATGAAAAAATTTGAAGAAAATCGAAGAAGACGTTCACTGTAGGAAAAACGAATTTATACTTAAAATTGAAAATAACCGGTCAAATAATTCATTTCATGATTTTTTAATGTTTTGTTCTGAAAGAACGTTCAAAAACAAAAATTTGGACCTCTGATCCATTCGATTTGCTCTATTTTTTAGGGAGTCCCAAATTCATGAAAAAAATTAATAAAAATTGTTTCAAAATTTCTGCTGGATAAATATTTCGAGATAAAAATTTCAAAACAATTGGGTGAGTTTCTTTTGAAACGCTTGAAAAGAGTAAAAACATCAGCAAAATAAAACATGCGAAGGTCCAGCAGTGGTCGATTTGGCGTGAAATGCCTCATATATACATGCAGCGTGCTCAATCTTTCCCAACTAAACCAAAAAAATAACTCATAATCAATAGCATATGCCAATGCCACGATATTTTGTATCGCAGACAGGACCCCACATGAAAGCAAATTAAAACTTTAAGAAACAGTCAACAAGGTAAACAACGATTACGCAGCATGGAACCTGAGAATCAAACCGTTTAAAAGCGAAATCATCCTTTTCAGACAACCACCAGCGTATATCTCAGTAAAAGAAAGAATAGAAGCGGAAGTTCACAATAACAACATTCAAACCTAACACCAGAGAACCAGCAATCATCGCAACGAAAAGATTAGTAAAATACCTCGGCATGCATAAGGGGCATTCCACGCCAAATCGACCACTTTTGAACTCGACCCCTTTTGATTTGGCAGAACCTTTTTTATCCTGTTCTACTCTACAAAAAGCGTTTTTTAGAATTTTCTCAAATTTATATACCCGATTCAAAAAAGTTATAAATTTTTCAAAAAAATAGCGTTATTTTTTTCAAAATGACACAACTTTTTCGAAAATTGACTTATTAGGACGTTTTTTTGTTCAAAATTTCTGTCTTTGATTGTACTTTTCAAAAAAAAATATTAAAAGGTCATACAAATCCATCTCGATGATTTGCCATCTTTAATTTTTTTTCTTCTTTTCTTCATAAGAAACTTTAACATTTTCTACAAATTCTCTGAAATTTTTAGAGTGGGATTTTTTCGCTGTCTATTTTTTTTCCCATTAAAAAAAATTTTTTTTTTAACTCAGCTTATTTCTCATGAAACCACTTTGAAAATTTTCCAGGATGTACCGAGAACCAAAAAAGTTGAAGAAAAATAATAATTATAACAATTGAAAGTGGTAGTCATTGGAAAAATTTTAATTTTTTCAGAAAAAATTAAAGACGGCCCTGAATATTTTTCGTACTTTTTTTTTAAACTACATTAGAAAACAAAGAAATAGAATAATATGTATGATTTGGCCGATTTTTGGTCAAACTATGAGCTTTTAAAAATTTAGAAATAGATTGATCGGGATAAAATTCATTTGAATTTTTCTCTTTTACATTCTACGCTTTTTCTTTTACATACCAAAAAAAAAACATAGTTTATTATATAATTTTAACTTCGGTAGCTATAAGTACATCAAAACTTTATTTTCATTGAAAATAAAATTATTTAATAATTTGAATAACGTTATTGAATAAACTATTCTTTTGAACTTCTCCGGCGCTTAAAAAATGCACTCTGTTATACCGGGCAAAGATGATTATCTTATCGTAAAAGATCATTCAAATTCCACTGAATCAAGAGTATGTAAATTATTCAAACGTGTAAAAAAAAAATTTTTAATGGATTATAGCTACTGTAGTTGAAATTATTTACTAACCTATGTGTTTTTAGGTATGTAAAAGAAAAAAGCGTAGAATTAAAATGAGAAAAATTCAAATGAATTTTATCCCGATTAACCTACTTCAGAATTTTTGAAAGCTTATAGTTTGGCCAAAAATGGCCATATCATAAACTTTATTCCATTTTCTTCGTTTACTAATGTAGTTTGAAAAAAAATACAAAAAATATTCAGGGCTGTCTTTTATTTTTTCGGAAAAAATTGAAATTTTTGACAATGACTACCACTTTCAATTTTTGATATTTTTGGATTGAAGATAGATTTGTTTGACCTTTTGATATTTTTTTCTGAAAAGTACAATCGAAGACAAAAATTTGAGAAAAAAAACGTTCCAATAAGTCAATTTTCGAAAAAGTTATGTCACTTTGAAAAAAAATAACGCCATTTTTTTAAAATTTATAACTTTTTTTGGGTCGGGTAAAAAAATTTGAAAAAATTCTGAAAAATGCCTTTGGTAGAGTAGAAACGGATAAAAAAGTTTCTGACAAATCAAAAGGGGTCGGGTTCAAAAGTGGTCGATTTGGCGTGGAATGCTCCATATATATTACCTCGTAAGATGCATAAAACACGTAGACACACAATTTGAAAAAGCAAGAAATAGCTACAGAGCATTTTCAAGACTTTTTCACGACAATAGAATAAGTAAAAGCTTTGTACTACTAATCTGACTGATATTAATAACATACGCTATAGCAATATGGTGGAAACTCGAAGCAGCCCAGGTCGAAAAAATCACACAATTTGTAAGAGCTTCCATAAGAGTAGCATTGGGACGAAAAAAAAAGGAATCCAAAAAATAGAGAAAATCAGCAATAGACAAAAATACAACACAGCAAACATACCGAGAATCAACAATTTTATGATAAAACTCACAAGAGATTATGACAGCCAACTACACAACATTCACAACGAAACTATACAAGAAATAACTGAAACGACCGACGACTTACAACAAGCCACAGATGAAAGATATATTCAGCCGTAGATATTCACGCAACTAGATAAAATTGGCGTAATACGAAAAGAGATAAACATGGCTACTATCTACTACCGTGTACGGGCATAAAGCAAATAAAACAAATACCAGTAAAACAATATCTAAGACGCGGCAATAACCTGAAATATTCAACCTTGATTCCTAAAAGAGACAAGGACGACTTTCACTGACTACACACAACATACGGGTGGCTAAGGGATAATGAAGCTCATATAGCAGAGCTAAAAAGGTCAATAAAATCGATGACATAGAGTTGGTCAAAATCGCCACTAAGGAATAAATCAAAAGATAAACAAACTGTACAAATTGAAATATATGTCGGAGATATAAAGATTGTAGTTGTCCATACTATATTCTTTTGTTTAAAAGATCGATTCATAAAAATAGAGGAAGAACGAAAGAAGAGTCAACGAGAAAACGAAGAAGGAAATTGACGTGTTGTTTCAAATCAAATATTAAAGATTCGCGGTAGCGAATCGAGACAAGTACATTTTCGAAGAATTTCGAAAAAAAAAAACAAAGACATGACAGCTACCGTGAATCTCTATACAGCAAGGATCGTGTTTTAACCCAACTTTAAAAATTTGAAATCAGTTATTTACGTTTATCTTATGTTTAGAGAAATATAAAGCAAGCAGTTATTTTTAATTTTTTTTTCTCTTTCATCTAGAAAAAAAATCAATGCTGTAGCTATACGCAGTACGGAAATCTCATTATGTTAATGTCATTCGCAGCTCCAGTAGCCTGTTCGTCAGGCATAAATTTTCGCAATCCCTGAACACAGCGGTTTTACAAAAGTGTGACATATGAAGTTGGCAATTTTTTGATATACTATCATGATACTATCATGATCAATCAATGAATGATGACTGTGATGAGATGAGGCGATTGGGACAAAAATGCATTCAATTAACTTATATATATCTCATGTTTCTTCCAAACCTAATTGAAGGAAGCAGGGTATAAAATGGATAAATAATTCTTTTTAAATATTTTTAATTTGACATTATTATGATTTTGTTATTATTTAACTTCGATGGCGATGAATAATGCACGGTGAGAAACGTATTGCACGACGATATTGTGACGATTACGGCAAAGACCCACGACGACGAGCAACCACGAGTTACGATAGAGCGGTGACGCTCGTCAATGGGGGTATCGCCGATGATGCTACACGGGAATAGCGCACGATTACGGGCGTCAGGACAAATATCTCAAGAACGACGTGATCCAGCAGTGGTGGAACAACGCCGTTCAGCAGTGACCCCCGACGACGAAGGTCACGCCGGTGACGCTACGAAAACTTCACGCGATTACGAGTATCAGGACAAATATTTTTGAGACCAATGCAGTCTAGCGATGACGCTGGACGATGAGGGTCACGTCGGCCGAGCTACGAGAGCGGTGCATGATTACGAGTGTCAGGATGATTATCTACGAGAACAACGCGGTCCAGAGGTGGCACTCGACGATGAAGGTTACATCAGTGACGCTACGTGGACGGCGTGTGATCACGAGCGTCAGAACGAATATCTTCGAGAACAACGCAGTCCAGCAGTAGCGCTCGACGATGAGGTTCATTTCAGTAAAGCTGCGAGAACGGCACGTGATTAGAAGTGTCAGGACAATTATCTACGAGAACAACGCATTTCAGCAGTAGCGCTCGACAACAAGGTTCACGTCTATGATGCTACGTGGACGGCGTGTCATTACGAGTGCCAGGACAATTAAATACGAGACCAACGCGGTCCAGCAATGACGCTCGGCGATGAGGCGTCCAGAAGAAAAAAGTGTTTAATAATGAAAGCGTGATAATCGAAAATAAAAACGGAAATTGAACCAAAACATTTTCAAATTTTTTTAATATAAATGTCACATCCAAAATTTGGTATATAAAATTTTTCAATAAATTATTATTATAGCATTCTTGAATTATCTGAAATGGATCGCGAAATGTCCAATGGTTTGGTTACTGGAAAACGAATCTGAACTCCTTAACTTTCGAAATTTCTTCTGGAAATGCATTCAAATTTTTCAAATTTCCGCAATCTTTTAAAAATCTGTAAGGAAATTTTGCTAATCACTTGATTACGGGTATCACAAACAAAACGATTTCTTATCGATTTCATTAAAAAAAACCTGATTGCTGACTTTTTTAAATGATAATTCTTATAAATCATTTTTTAGATTTTCTTTCACTGTTTGTTTTAATTTTTTTACACCAAAATCATGAGGAATCTCATTTATTTTTATCAATTTTCAAACACGTGTTTTCTTTAGGTATTCTTGACTAATTTATAAATAATCGTCATTCAAAAAATAAAATGCAATCAAGAAAAAAACATAATTTTCTTCACATTTTCGTCGATTCGCAAAAAAAAACTTTGATTCAATGAATAGTCAACTAATAAATAGGAAGGTAAAAAAAGGAAAGGAAGGAACAAAAAATTGAAGAAAGAAAATTATACAATGAAAATTATTATAATAAAAAAAACGCGTTATGTCGGAATAGGTATTTATGTTTTACACATGACGTTTGTGTCCAAAAGTAAAAGGAAAGGGAAAAATTATGAAAATATGGAAGTTTCACTTTCTAATTATGCATTTCGTACAGCACAGAGTTTAAATACTATAAGTTTGTCATTGTATATGATAATATAATTTTCGCTATTCGTTCTTCCACAACAACAATTAATTGGATGAAATAAAATTCTTCAATGCACTTTATTGTTTTTATTATTTTACTACTGACGGAAACATATGTTTGTCTAAATTGATCTCATTCAACATCCTCAATTCTACTATTTCGATTTATAAGTTTTGGCTTTGCCTCATTTGTCGAATCGACGTGGGATTGATAATTCCTTCAAAAAATTTATGAAGTGTTTTTCATTTTCTTCCTTTTTCTGGCGCACCTGTTTTCCTGCTCGCTGCCAGCGTGCTGGTCTGGTTTGTTGTTGATCTGTTTGATTAAAGAAAATAAGATAAGTTAGATAGTGTTGTACTTAGTAGTTTTATTTTTTATTTTTTTACCCCGGATGTTTTGTTCGCTGCATTTTTCGTTCGACGAGGTTGTTTTTGGAGGATCACCAGCACTCACTTTTTTTTCTTTCTGAGATTCTAAAAATAACCAAAATTAAAAATCGGTTAACCAATGGCTGAATGCAATATTTGGTTTAAATCCTATCATATTTCATGTTTGATGAATGGTGAAAAGTGAATACAGTTTCGGGTCTTCCAAAGTTTGCTTCTATTCAATATAGTTCCATTTCCACTTGATCTTAAAGCTTCATCGATATTTAAAAATATTTTTTAAATTATTTTGAGGTTCTACTATAAAAATTGCCTAACAAGGTCCTCAAAATCATATGTGAACGAGAATGATTGCAACTGTTTGGTTCCTCGTCTTCGTAATCATGAACCAATTTTTTTTTTTTTACAGAGTCAATTCTTATGAAGATAAAGTTAAAGGATACTTGCCCATTTTCTAGTAGTTTTTTTTTCGTTGAGATTGAGTAATGAGAGAGAGATTATTATTAATCACAAATTATTACTTTATTATAATTACTAACGTGGCACCGATTTAATTTCCTTTATAATTTTTATAGATGTTTTTACGAAGAATGCAGAAGACGCACTGAGATACAGTATTAAATGTTTCGTGTTCAATTTGCGACGCATTAACCTATACAACACGTTATTCGAGTGAGACACCCGATAATGTGATGTTTCGATTCAAATTACAAACCACACATCACAGTCAACCATATTTTCGCTCGATAATATTACGATAATGCTTTTATATGAACCTACACTACTTGAAATATGTTTGAAGATTGTAGATAAAAATTTTATTTCTATTTTACTTTAGCTTCTGTTTAAAACGTTTAAAAAAATGCTCACACTAACGATATTTATATAGAAGAAGGCTAGGTAAAGCGAAAGTCGTATCTCAAAATTGAAAAAGTTGAAAATTTGATTAATTGAGTCAAGATATGCATTAAAAGATGATAGGAGTCATTGCAACATGTAATATTTCCAACATTGAAATTAAAATTTATTTATTTATGGAAAAAATAAGTATATCGTCGTTTATTCGACCGATGCAAAAATATTTTGAGATAAATCTCTTTTATTTGGAAATACCATTTTTTCAACTCTCCCATTTTTAACTCCCGACTGCCCGCAGGGCAAAAAGACGGGAGTTATCTCTCATGGTTTCTTCTGTTAATGGATGATGAAAAAATTCTGTTAAAAAAATTATTAATCAATTTAGTATGGTTCATCTATAACATTTTTCGAAATATATGTTTCTCATCATTAGTCTACCGCTCTGTTCTCAATATTTAATTTTCCCATCACTTTGTCCTTTACAGGCAAATGAACGTTAAAAATTCGCGTTATTTTCGAGTTTGTTTTAAATTATTGTTGCAAATTCCAAAATATTTCTTCGTTTTTGCTCTTTTTTCATACCCATCCTTATGCAGTTTAATTTTATAAATAGTAATGTATTTAATTCAGATCTGTCCAGTTCTTATGCTCCTCGAGTAAGATGTTTTTTTGACCCTGTGATAGAATAGGCTAGAAGCGCCTGCTCTATGCAGCGGACAAAGCCCGCACGCACAGCTAGTTTCAAATGTTTTCCGATAATAAACAAACGCATTGAAAACAAATCCTCATCGGTCAAATTGTCAATCAACATCGTGGAAACGTCAAGGAATAAAATCTTACGTATCTTTGCAATCGAGTGAGTATATCATTTTATGTTTTGAGATAATAACTACTCTCAAATAACATTAAATAAACGGAAAATCTATACAGATTTTACTTTTTGTCACTGAAACTAGGAAATGGACCAAGAAGATTCGGATTTTGAAATGGGTGAGTCTCGTGAATTTCGTCAAATACAATTTAACCTTAAAATAACGAGTCCTGACATTTTTCATCGATTTTTTGCAGATCTAAGATACGTCGACTTTAGTCAGGACATCGACGCGCCCGTTGGGGTCGTGCTGCAGCAAGTTTCGGAGGCAGCTGTTCCGGTCTCAATTCCCCTCAGTGGCCCAGTCCAGGAGACGAGCTGCGGTGGCGAAAAAAATGGTAACTGGACTTATCGTTCATAAAAACCATACAATTATATTAATAACGGAATAAACGACGTCCATTTAAAAAATCAACAGGCCAACAGCCAGAAGAGACGTTGCTGGAGGCAGGAATCAGCACAGTTTTTGCGAAAGGAGCACAGGCACACTGTTCACCTGGGAGTTCTATCGTCTCAGTACAGGAAGGAAATGATGGTATTTATTAATTTTCGTGAAAATGAAATAAATATTCTTGTGATATACATGGAATTTTATTGTATTTTCAATAAAATTTACACTGCACTGTAAAAATTTCCAAACATGCCAAATCGTCTCCGTCGTCCATTGCTATAACTGTAATTTTTACCTTTTATTTCTCTCCGTGTATAAAAAGTTGTCATTGTACGTGAAAGGTTAACGATTTTCTAATTTTTTTCTTAGGCTCAAAACAACCAGAGGTTCGATCTGCAGTAGCACCAGTGGACGGTTCGTCGAGACAGGAGGATGAAGGTAAAGTATCAAGAAGTTTAAAAATGATTATGCGGTTGGTATATATCTTCTTCGTAAATTTGTCATCAATATTGTCGTCCTCTATAATTTTTTTCCAGGCTTGGAACAATCGGAGGCTCAGGCTACAGCAACATCACCAGATGAACCATTGAGGCAGAAAAATACAAGTAACTTGCCAAAATTTTAACAATGATTTCATACATTTCCAATATGTCTTCGATGTGAATTGTTGTTTTTATCCTTTTTTTCAGGGTGGCGTCGTGGTAAGCGTCGTAGGCGGCTGCAAAACCGTGCTAGAGCAGTGTATGAGGCACAGGCAAGGCTTATCGATGTCCTGTATTTAATATCAAATCCTCGTCATCATTGAAGTTTTAATAGATTTATTTGAACGGTAAATGTTACAAATTTTACAGTTTAAAAACTGTTTGAATTTTTTGTTTGCAAAATTGTTTACATGTTCGTTATTATTGTTCTATTATGTTGAGAAATAATGGAAAATATTATTGAATTATAAAAAAAAATAGTTATATTTTAATAAATATGTAAATCAGTGAATGATCGTTGGAGGAAGCATTTTTGTATTCATCAGTCTTTGGTTTATTTTAATAAATCTAGCAAATGACTAGAAGATATTGTGTTTTTGCCATTGGTTTTTGGATAACCTTAAAAGCTATCAACATGTCAAAAAGAGGTATAAGAAAGGAAGGAAATGAATGGAAAGAAAGACTTTCGGGAATGATTACATTTTTTTGTATGATCGCTTTATTTCTTTTAGTATTCAATACATAGAATAATATTTATTTTTAAGAACTCGATGCAATGCAAATTTTTAATGATTTTTAAGGATTTCTCAATTTTATTCAATACACATGATTGTAACGTCCTCGCCGCCGAGTTCTTGACATCTCATACAACATGTCGACAAGATCTGTCTGCGCTTGGTGATGTCTTCCCGCATAGTTGCGTCTCCCCCTCCTATAATTTCTATTACGACGCTGAACTGAAAAAATAATAAGCAAATATAACTTTAATATTTACATAGCAGATATATTGAAAATTTCCAAAAAATTTCAAAATTGATTCTCTTACATTGATCTCTTGGTCTGTGTGACCGGTCCGAACATGCTGCATCGGAGTGGGCATAATTTTCTCGCTGTTGCAGATCTGGAAAAAAATTTGCATGAATGGCATTTTTAAAATTGATTACGAATCTGCTTACGTGCTATTTCATTTTATCAATTGTTGAAAAAAAACTTTTAAAAATATATACATTTATTATGTGAACTTAAAAAAATATAATTATTTTTACCTTTATTTCCTCCTTGTCTTGTGACATTATCACAAGATCCTGATGATCGGCGTGTCTCGGATTCAGATGAACGTCGTTGATCTGAAAAACGAAAATGTGAAATATATATGTACATACATACATTTTTATTTCGATGCAAAATAAAATGCAATGATTTCAAAAAAAGCACATAGAAAACATTCAAAGTTTTAATTTTTCTTACACAAACGGCGAAAATGCAAATTGTCTGTTTTTTAAAAATATATTTTAAAAGCTCAAAACCTGTAATATTCTAGAATATGGATTACCTACACTACCGTCGGAAAGTTTCCGGACAAAAGTCGGAAAAAGTTGCCACACTCTTTTTCATGTTATTCCGTCGATAACGTAGATAAATTAATTTAATAAACGGCATTTTGAAGGGGAGAAATTCCATTTCATTTTGCTTTTTTTGAAAAATTTTTGCGATTTTTTTTACGACTAGGACGTCATTTTGAAAACAACCATTTTTCGTCTTTTTTTTCCTTTTTACAGAGCAACCGCGTTTTCAGTAGAAATTTTTTTTGTTAATTTCTTTGACCGGATCTTGAAAATGCAAAACTCAAGCTTCAATTTCGTTTTTTATAAAGTCCGTTGCGATTTTTTTTGAAAAAGTTACCATGTTTTTGGCGAAAAAAGACGGAATTCAGAAATTCCTGCGTAACACGAAAACTATCACATTTAGAAAAAAATCTTAGAGGAGTGAAAAATTGCCTCTGAGATTGTTCTAGTCACTCGATTTTTTTCAGATTTTTTTTCCGAAATTTTTTTTTTTCGTTGATTTTAGTCGAACTCCAGGTCTATCAATTTCCGTAATTTAAAAACTATGGGTTTTTTCACCAAAAGTCCAAGTACAAAAAAGTTTTATTTCTTCATTTTAAACATTTTGGAATTTTTTCAGATTTTTTTTCGAATTTTTTTATCCGACGATGTTGACGATGGTGATGAACATCATCGGAGAAAAAAAAATCTGAAAAAATTCCAAAATGTTCAAAATGAAGAAATAAAACTTTTTTGTCCTTGGACTATTGGTGAAAAAACCCATAGTTTTTAAATTACGGAAATTGATAGACCTGAAGTTCGACTGAAATCAATGAAAAAAAAAAATTTCGTAAAAAAAATCTGAAAAAAATCGAGTGACTAGAACAATCTCAGAGGCAACTTTTCACTCCTCTATGATTTTTTTCTAAATGTGATAGTTTTCGTGTTACGCAGGAATTACTAAATTCCGTCTTTTTTCGCCAAAAACATGATAACTTTTTCAAAAAAAATCGTAACGGATTTTATAAAAAACGAAATTGAAGCTTAAGTTTTGCCTTTTCAAGATCCGGTAGAAGAAATCGAAAAAAAAATTTCTACTGAAAACGCGGTTGCTCTGTAAAAAGGAAAAAAAGACGAAAAATGGTCGTTTTCAAAATGACGTCCTAGTCGTAAAAAAAATCGCAAAAATTTTTCAAAAAAGCAAAATGAAATGGGATTTCTCCCTTCAAAATGCCGTTTATTAAATTAATTTATCTACGTTATCGACGGAATAACATGAAAAAGAGTGTGGCAACTTTTTCCGACTTTTGTCCGGAAACTTTCCGACGGTAGTGTATGTTTAAGTAGCGGCGTGAATGCTCATTCGGAATTGTGGATGTCTGCGCTTTCAGACCTCCTCGATGTTCAGACTGTTGTCCTTTGAAAGAAAAAAAATGGGAAGCGTCAAAAGTGTCAAAAGGTTAAACACTGCGTGTCCATGTGTGCGCGCACGCGTGTTTCGTGTGTGTACTTGAGATCATCAATAATTAAAATTTTTTTTTCTTACCGCCAGTCGCGTCTCGAATTCTGTCACCAACTGCTTGCTGCTTATTAGACTGTGTAGCAGCCAGACGAACGGTCTGAGACACCTTCTCTATCTCGCGCTCCTGGTATTGGCCTTGGTTTGCAAGGATTTCTTGCAGTTCTACAAAAAAAAAAAAAAAAATGGGAAATGGATTTTTAGCGCGCAAAGAAAACCCACAAGAGAATTTTTTTTTTAAATAAAATTAGTGAAACTCACCCATCTCTGCATCAGATTCATCTTGCGCCATCTAAAAAAAAAAAAATATTTTATTTTTTTAGTTTCCTTTTTTTTAAAATGATTATCAATAATATATGATCAATTATGTAACATGAAATATATATGTACTCACTTTTTTGATTATTCAACGATTGTGAATTCTTTCTCCGTCACGATCCTCGTCGCTTTGCAATGGTGATTGATTTACAATGGTGATTGATTTATTGAAGATTGTTTATATCGGATGCCTTTGTTTCTTTTATTCCCACGGAATCCAGATCCATGGGAACGGTAGTTTCCAAAAATTTAATAAGTGGAAAATTCGAAGGTGTCATTTTTTTTCTCTTGTTGGTTTGAAAATTCATATGATGAGCGCTCACAAGATGGGGCTGCGATCGCAGTTACTATTAACACTGAAAACTGTTTAATGGTAATTTTTACTTGTAAAACTGATAGGGTTGCATTTGAAATTGCGCTCAAAGACTATGATGCGTACAGCGTGATCTGGCGAGGATATACAGTCATTGGGCACGTTTTAGCACTGTTTGCACAATTCGGAACGCGGCCTTGATCATAGGTTATGGCTGCATTTTATGGCCTATTTTACCATGGTGAATTTGATTTTTTAAATAGAGTTCTCAGTTTGATCTTCAGAGGGACTAATCACTGATAGGGTATACTGTAGTGTTGCTAGACTGAAACATATTAAAATCGAAAATTTCGTACTTGAATTCAAATGAAATGAAAAGTAGTAGGAAAAACGACATATTTCGTACGGAAAATATCATTTTAACTAATTGAACGACAAGTATGGATATTGTAGCATTGAGTCGCTACGGCGTGTCTTAAGAATAAGACGTTTGCGCCAAAATTAAATAAGACTCATAGCAAAAATAAATACATGTTGAATGTCTACCTTACTTTATACTAATAAATAATTATATTGTTAAATTTTGGAATGAATTTTAAGCCATCGTTACCTACTTCATAACACGCATTATGTTAAGCACCCATGATGAGTATATACTATTTTGCACACATAACATTTTAAAATGTTCGTAGCAGGTTAAGTCGGATCTAGACTCAGACCCTGAAGGTGAAGCGTTCGATTCCCGCCTCTAATTTTTTTTTTTTTTTTTTTTAACGAACATAATGAATTTATGTTATAAGAAAAATTTATTTACTTCAATTAAAATATGAATTATTCATAGAATAATTGATAATTAATGCAAGAATTTTGTGTTTTCTGCATGTTCTTTAACGTGGCTTTATTTGGGAATATGGTTCTATCCAACTGTTTTCAAAAAAATTTTTTTTTCAATTTGTGAGGTCTAATATTCGCACCTGCAAATCAAAACATTTCATTCATTATCACAATCTGCATCAAACCATCTCTGTCTCTGTTCTATGGTTTTCTATTTCTGTCACAACGTCATTCAATTTTTTTTCAATATCGTTTTGACAAGATAACCAGTCAAAAAGTCATTCGATATTTTCTAATAGAATTTGATCTTTCATCAAATTTGCTATTCGGAATCAATACCCACTGCCGTTGAAGCGATTCATGCCTTGTGGTTTTACTTTCACATCGCTAATCTAGATCCAGAACATACACGGATATTCATTTTCCTAAAAAGGTATGAAACATTTTTTCACTCCGACTTAACTTTTGAACGCATGACCGTGGTCCACAGGACGTCAAAAAAATTTGCAGAAAACTTAATTTTTCCGGGGAAATATTTAAAACACGGGCCTCACCTCCGATCTGGCTGATTTTTTGAAATGTTATTCTGGGCGTTTTCCCGAGTCTAATGTATAAGTATAGAGAGAGAAGATGTCTAATAGTTTTTCAAATGTAGGCGTTTTTCTTGTCGGAGCTGATATATATATATAAACATATGGAAAAATTATCAAGGTTGGAGGTAAGGTCTGTTTTTTCATATATTCACCGTTTTCGATATTTCAGTTTTCGAATCAGATTTCCACGAGATTAATTATAAATTGATTGTCTCGCAAATGCTATTCGTTGAGCAGAAGGCATGAGATTGTTGTTAAGTCTTCATCTTTATGATGACGATTCCATCGTCGAAATACAATAAAATAAGTCGATGTATATTTAATTATAAGGTGATTTTTCAGTATCGTTGTGACAGCATCATCCACGTCCCACATCAATAACTATTCAAGATCTTTCTTGAATAATCTCGAATACATATCCATTTCACAATTTCACGCCCTACGGATTTTGTTTGAAACGTGCGGATATTTATTTCACTAAACAGGTATGTTGTATACTTTTAACCGACTCTAGAAAATTAATAGGTTCTCGATCAGATATTCTCTAACGATAAAAAGTTCCTGCAAATAATTGGAAAAAAATCTTGAATCGTTTTTCGATACCATTTTGCCGGTAGTATACGTGAATGAATCGAATGAAAAGTATTCGAATGATTTTTTCTGGTATGTTATTTTGGGGAAAAAACCATTGTTCGCATTTTGTTTAGTTTTCGGTTGCCGCATATGTCGAAGGATTTTTTCCTAAATTTCTTTAACCGAAATCTTGAAGCAGTTCGAGCCTTTTTCAGTTGTGTGCGATTTTTTCACAGTTGGATATTTTTGAATTATTTTTTGAAATTTTTTTTTTAACTGTTTTGAATCGAAACTGTGATCCCTTGATTAGCGTACGTGAGAACGACGGAGTTTAAGATAAAATATCTCAATTGGTATCGAAAATGGTGTCCAGTCATGTTTGGATCTTTACCTGAAAACTTTTCATCGATAGAGTAATTTTTTCAAGGAAGCATGGCATTCATTGAAATTTTTTTAATTAATTTCCAATTCTTTTCAGATCTGCCAGAAGAGAAGTTGCGTGCATCACTCGACAGCTGTTTGCTTCGGAAAATTTGGTGGCTTCGAACCATAAAAGAGGCTGCTGTGCGCCAAAATAATAAATCAGCTGCTGTGCGCTAAAAATTGATTACAAAGCCTCTTTGAGCTACATCCAATAAGCGTTCATATTGAAACGCAGTGACGAAGAACGTTTCCAAGTTCAAAGTGTATTTGAATTACATTTTGAGAACCTTTCATAAAAATTGTGTTGTCGCTTTTGGTTCATTAGCGATTACGATACTGTGTTTATTAAAACCATCGTTTAATTCTAGCCAGAGTTATCATTCTGTATTCATTTAAATAAAAATCCTCAGAAATTTTTCATTTAATCTTAGCAATGTCTTTCCTTAAAACAGAAAAAATCACCTTTAATCGAAGCCTCATATTAGCAGATGGTATCGCAGGGTGGTTGTCAGATGATGAGATTGATTGCATTGGACTTTTATTGCACAGACAATTTAATTTTGAATTTCGAAATTCATGGACATTCCAGTTACCAGAACTCGTGCGATCAATCAATCCCAACAAACAACATATTCAGCTATTGCACTGTCTAAATGGAAAAATGTCGGATGAAAATGCTTGGAAAATGCAAGGCGGGCACTGGATCTGTACATGGTATGATACTGACAGAATTCATATACTCGATTCAATGAATTCTAGACAACTTGAGGAAAGTCATAAAACGAATTTAAAAAGGTTATATCCGTTCTATGTGTTTGAAACGCAGCCTGTCCATTTTTGCAAAGTTCAACAGCAAAGAAACGCATATGACTGTGTTGTGTTCGCAATAGCTTTTGCGATTTCTATTGCATTCGGAAATAATCCAGAAAATTTGGTATATGATGTTGCAAAAATGCGTGAACATTTGCTCCAAATTTGTGAAAGCGGAGTTCTTTCTGAGTTTCCTGCAGTGAACAAGTTCCCGCAATCACGTAGAATACCCGACACAAACTTTGAACACAGATCGGTTTCATCTGGAGTTAATCGGCCTCAGGCTACGATCAGTACTGCAAATCTCATTATTGCCAGTGATATTGAAAAAACTGGAGTTCACACCAAACGGAATCATGTGCAGCTAGCCAACGCATTTCAAATTTATATCAACATGCTGTTTTTTCTAAGACTGATCCTACAACAGTTACAATACATAAGGATGAAGATAATAATAATAATAATAAAATTGACAATCCATTTCCATCCAAGCGAATGCCCTACGAAGTAACAAAGAATCAAAACAAAATCAAAATCCGTACCAAGAAACGAAGGGTTGATCTACCATCCCTGTCTGGTGAATTAATGAATATTATAACTAGCGGTGAACAATTAAATGATGAACACATCAACTTTTTTGGACAGATTTTAGCGAATCATTCAGATTACGATCATCAGGACCCATTGCTTTTGCAGAGACCAGATCGAATTACAACAATACATGCAGCAAGGAAACATATTCAAATTTTATACAGTAACGATAATAAAAATGCTGGAGAATTTGGGCACTGGATCTGTAGCTTCTATGATAGCAAATGTATCTTTATTTATGACTCCATAAACACGCATTCACTGCATAGCGATCATAAGACGTTCCTCAAACATTTGTATCCACATTTTGAAGTTAACGATTATACAGTTCGATTCGTTAAAGTGCAACAACAAAATAATGCTGATGATTGTGGCGTGTTCGCGATTGCATTCGCAGTGTCGTTATTATTTCAAGAAAATCCAGGACACATCACATATAATATTTCAATATTGCGTGAACATTTGGTCGACATGTTTCAAACATTACAAATCACTCGATTTCCTCAGATCTTGAATACTAATTTATCTCGGGATTTATCGCTGATTGAAATCCGAAAGAAGGAAAATCAGGCATACAGACAACGAATTTCCAGGAAAAAACGTGTAACTCCAGATTTTCGATATAATGATTCGAAAAAAACGGAGAATGAAGAAAATTATCGAATGGAAGTTGACGGTGAACGTTTGGCTCATTCTACAGTAAATGCAACCTTCAATGATGTTCCGTTTACCGGATGTGTATATGCAATGGATAAAAATGAGCTGATAAAACGTGAAAGTATTGAACATTTATTGGTCACACCATTATCGGCAAGAAAATTCGATAAGGGTCATAAAAGAAAATGTGTCGATGTCCCAATGAAAACCAATGAAAAAAATGCAAAATTATCAGCGGTGACTGATAGTAAAATCAAATCAAGTGTGCAAAATGTACATTCACAAAAGTTAAGTCCAGAGGCAAGCAATAACTCTTACATAACAACGATAAGTAGTTCTGATAAACCAGATAATCACGTTAATCCCCAACGAAATGCAAATATATACAACGATGATATTGCCCTTGATACGTTCACTAGTGACAGGAACATAGAGAACGCCAGCTGCACAAGTAAAAAAGATGATGTACAAAGAAATACAACACAGATCTCGGGAATTTACGTACAATCTGATTGTACTTTCAACATTTCGGATGCTACTAATATGACATGTAGAAGTTCTAAAGAAATTGGACGTTTGAAGTGGAGAGGTCAGAAGGCGCGAGTAAACGAACTTAAACGACAAAAATACATGAAGTTGAAATTGGAAAAATTAGAAAAACAGAAAAAAGTTGAACGTATGGATAATTTACAAAAAAAACGAGTCTCGCAGCGGTTAATCTATACTGCAAATATCAATAGTCACCGAAGTAAAAATCGAGCCAGATATGCTCGATCGAAAGTCCATATGCAAAGCACGCTGGCAAAACAGAAATTGTCTGCTGCAAAGAAGATCTGTTTCAAATACCGGCGAGTTCGAAAAAATGTTAGTACAACAAAACTATTACTTTCGAAAGAATACTACATTACTAATGTTTGGAAAGCAATTGATGAAACGTCAATCGAAAGTCGCATGGAAGCTGAATGGATCATCAAATGGTCTTTCCATGGAAGAGAAAAGCTTCTAGTGGAATTACGAAAAACTCTGCAGTCTATGAAAGAAAAAGTTGAAGTAATTTTTACACAGCTATCGCAATGCATTGATGCTACGATAGACGATAAGACATCAATTTTATGTGGTCTTGAAAGGAAACACACACCATCATCAGAAGCCTATTTTGCTGAAACAGCTTATGAAAAACCGGAAAATTTTCAGCAGGCTATCGTCATGAATAAAGACGGTCGAGCAATTAATATTTTACCTATAATTAAAAATGGGAAAGCTAAGATATCGTGGACTTGTTCATCTTTCTGTAAACCAATAGATGACTATGTCATTAATTCTTATCATGATTTCCTCAAAAAAATAAATGTTTGCACTTTGAGAAATGTTCATAAAGTATTTGCGGCAATTCACAAATGCACTGTTTCACATAACAGTGAAAAATTAGGACACAGTCGCACATGTTATATGACTCCTTTTACTTGCAAATCGCTATTTTTATCTATTGATCTTTTGTCTCCTCATTTCCCAAGAGTACGAATGATGAAAAGATTATTTTATAAAGCACGATTGTCGCTGCAAAAGTTATATGACTTAGACCAAGCACTGAATACAACAAACGTTGAGATGTTAAAAGATATTGCGATAAAAACTCAGAAAACATCCAAAACATTTGAAGTTCGAAAAGAATTTTTGGATTTAAACGAAGAGTCTATAATGAATACCCATCGGGAAGCTTTCAAGTTTTTGACAAAGCGTTCTATCGATACACCTCGTTTCGATTGTATATCGTGTGAAAAACTTTGCTTCAGGCGAGATATTACAAAAATTGAAAATCTGAAAATTCCAATAACTTCTCCATTCTGGAGAGATCTGATGGAACATGTTCTAAATGAAGGGACGAACGCCGAATATATTTGTCATTACTGCCTCGACAGATTTCGTTCACAAAAATTACCACCGACTTGTGTATTAAACAATATAAGCGTAGGAGAAGTGCCCGAGGTTATATCTAGTCTGAATGATTATGAAAAAATTTTAATTCAGAGAGCCAAAGCATTTCAAACTATTCAGAAAATGGGTACAGTTGCAAATAAAAATATGCCTCATGTACATATGAATAAAAAAGTGGTAGGAAGGACTTTTCATCTACCATTGCCTATAGAAGAAACTTTGAAAAAGATTTGTCCGACAACCAGCCCCATTAATAAAGACCATGAGCTCTATATTTTAGTCCGTGGAATTCCTACAAAGTCGAAGGTGGTATGGGAAAACTTGGTTAATATACAAAAAGTGTATAACGCTCTAGTATGGCTCAAAGACAATAATCCTTTGTATTGCGAAATTAAGTTAACATCATCGCCGAACGCATTGTTGGACGAAATGTTTCCAGATACAGAATTTGAACTACAAGAGAGTGTAGAGGATGAAGAAAATGCAGGTGTGAACGGTGCACATCAGTTCATCAATAAAGAAAATGACAAAAATGAGATAACGAAGAATATTGAAGAGGATGAAAATGAAGGAGAAAAAAAGGCAATGTTGACTCAGATGTCACAGTCTGACACGTGGTATGAACAGTTTATGATTCATCCGTTGTATTCTGCAAAAGACTATAAAACAGCAACAGAACTCTACCAAATGTTGAAAATCGAAGACACGGCTCTTGAATTCCAGTATAAAGCTCTCGATTTAAAATGTTTCCCCGACTTGTATCCATATGGGACTAATGGGCAACGACAAGACAGAATAGTTAGGCTTACCGAATACGAATTTATTAAATCAAAAATGATGTCGAAACATCCACGATTTAGACTTAATCATCAGTACTTATTTTTCTTATTGAACAATAGCAATATTCGTCAGCTCAATAGCGGTATATTTCACAAAATGAATGTTACCAATGCGAAGTGGCGGTATACTGCTGGTAGTTATTTAGAGCAGCTGGCAAAAGGACAACTAGAAGGGAATTTAAATACCATATTCGGCAAACTTCGGAATACTGAACAATTTTGGCGTAAGCCTAGAATGGATTTAAATTGTATGATAGAAAATTACGGCCCAGCCACGTGGTTCCTTACATTAAGCCCTGCTGAATATTTGTGGTCAGATTTACTCGAGTATCTTCGTGAAGTAAATCCTTCCATGGCAAACAGATCGGCAAATGCACTGATTGCCGCCGATCCAATTTCTGTATCAAGATTCATGGATAATAAATTTCGAGCAATGTTGGACTTCATATGGTCAAAATCTAACCCTATCGGTGAAGTAACGCATCACTTTTGGAGACGAGAATACCAAACTAGAGGTACTCAACATTTCCACTTACTAATATGGGTGAAAGATGCACCGATTCTTGGAGAATCGTCAACGGAGGACGTCGCAAACTTTATTTCGAGATATGTTACTTGCAAAATACCCGACAAAAACCTTTCTCCGACATTGTTTCGACGAGTCGTTACTCACCAAAGTCATAACCACAACAACTATTGCACACGCACCAAAAAAATAAATAACCGTACAGTCAGAGCGTGCCGCTTCGGTTTCCCTCGTCCCATAACCGATACTTTGATTATGAGAGATGTCGCCACTTCCGTAGCTGGGAGAAAGCAATTAAAATCGAAAAGTAGATTGTATGATCTTCCTCGATCTCAAACTGAAGTAAATATCAATGATTATAATCCGGCGATACTTCTTGCTTGGGAAGGAAATATGGATATACAATTCGTTCGAGAACAATCCTCAGTATTAACTTGGTATTGCACAAAATATATATCGAAAGCGGAGAAAAGTTATACAATGGAAATCTTTGAGCAAATAAATGCTACAAAATCACTGATAAGTCGACTTTGGAATGTTGCTATGCGTATGTTATGTAATCGAGAGTGTGGTGCTCTTGAAGCTGCTGATACTCTCCTTGGGCTTCCTTTATATGGTACCGACCCATTTACCACTATTAGGTGGGTAGATGTCAATATTCTTCGGAATAAAAAATTGAAGAGTTATAAAGAAATTCAAGCTATGAATCAAGATTCAGAAGATATTTACTGACGTGATTTCGTGGATTACTATTATCCAATGAGGCCAACACAATTGGATAAAATGTCTTTATATGATTTCGCAAAATGGTACGATATCGTTACTACAAAACCTAAAGCTGACGTCGAATTGTATGAATTGGGCGACGGAAAATTTTTGAAACGACGCCAACGAGGATACCTGATTAGTCATTACAAGAATGACGTAAATGTTCAACCGGAAAACTACTTCTATGCTTTGCTATTGCTTTTTCAGCCATGGAGAGATCTGGATGATTTAAAAAATGGATGTGATACTTATGCTGAGTCGTTTGAATGTATGGAATCGGAACTCACTGATGCTGTACAGTACCATGAGAAGTTGAATAAAATAAGGGAAAACTTCAATCATACAAAAAAGTTGATTGAAAATAAAATAGCTGAAAATGTTGGACCTAAAGACAATCCCGATAATGATGACAACGCAGACGGGATACCTTTAGGCTGTAATCCTATTGAAGCTGATGATGCTATGAAAGATTTCATTGACATCGGTGATAAAACCGAAACAGCAAATGTCACTCAAATGATTTCCGAATTGAATGTTGACCAAAAACGTGTTTTCGATAAAGTAACAAGTACAATTAGTTCAAACAATGACACTCTTAGATTGTATGTTAGCGGAGAGGGTGGCACAGGTAAAAGTTTCTTGATTAAGACCATCAGGTCTTGGATTAAGCAGACGATCGGTAAAGATACTGCAGTGACAGCTCCTACAGGTTTAGCAGCATTCAATATTGATGGTTTAACAGTGCATCGTTTATTCCAATTACCCGTTGCACATGGCCAGACACCAAAGTACAAGGAACTTTCTGATACAGTGTTGAAAATAATTCGAGATCAATTAAAAAATGTTTCTCTTATTATCATTGACGAAGTATCAATGATTTCAAACATAACTTTAATATATATTCATCTTCGACTAACAGAGATTTTCAATACATCCAACATCAATGATGGATGGTTTGGTAAAAAGCATGTTTTACTTTTTGGGGATCTCCTCCAACTACCACCCGTGCGTGAAGACCCAGCATTTATCAAACTCTCAAGGGCCAAGATCGAACAAACATTGGGTGCTTTAGGTAGTACGCACATTTGGGAGAATCTGTTCAGTTATGATGAATTAACAATTAACATGCGGCAAAAAAATGATTCCTTTTATAAAGAAATGCTCTCAAGAATTCGCTTAGGCGTTGTAACTAGTATGG
This sequence comes from Campoplex nolae, assembly GCA_037893425.1. Taxonomy (NCBI): domain Eukaryota; kingdom Metazoa; phylum Arthropoda; class Insecta; order Hymenoptera; family Ichneumonidae; genus Campoplex; species Campoplex nolae. The sequence goes on along the minus strand of JBBLXU010000882.1, from coordinate 70,986 downwards.
ATTCTCATGCGTTGATATTACGACAAATGAAATTCAACTCCATGGCATTTTGTGATCGAATACAAGAATTATGTAATTTTATCGAAAAATTACCTTCGGATGCCGTATGTTTGTTACCTACTCGTTATCTATGTGACGTTTTGAACGATGCTATGATTAATCGTTTAGCGTCAGAAGAAATAAAGTTGGATGCTCATGATTCTATAGATTGTGCTCCTTATAATAAGAAAAAGGCGGAAAAAATGCTAAACTGCGATGATGAAGACAGCTCTAATACAGCTGGTCTCGCTAGAAATATAAAAATTAAAATTGGGGCAAAAGTCATGCTGAGACGGAACATTGACGTTACTCTAGGGCTCGTTAATGGCACAATTGGTACCATTGTTTCTGTATCGCGAGCACTTGATACGGGGGATGTAGAAAAAGTGAAAATTGTTCTACCGAACGGACTAGAATATGATATAGAGCGCGTAAGTGTTAAATTTGAAATAATGGATCGCGTTTACGTTATCCGTAAACAATTTCCCTTGTGTTTAAGCTATGCTATCACAATCCATAAAAGCCAAGGTTTAAGTTTAAGAATCGTTGTGATAGATGCTGGCAATTCAATTTTCAGTTGTGGACAAACTTATGTCGCGCTTTCACGCGTCACAACTTTGGAAGGACTACATTTAATTAACTTTGATCCTTATTCTGTGAAAGCAAATGAACTAGCGGTACTTGAATATAATCGATTGAGGCGTCAATATCGTCCAGATCTCCAACAGATGATAATGTCTAAAGAGCGTGGTAAAAAAGTTCGTGATCTCATTTGGGCAGTGCCTAAAAATGTTCTACAATGTCAGTATCAAAAAGATGATGCAAATTCGGCGAAAAGTCCTTGGCATGTTAAAGGTTTTCAAAACATTGATGGCGTGTCATGCTATGCCAATGCCATTATACAATGCATATTCAACTCTCAATTTATTCGACAAGAACTAATGAGAAGTGCCCACGATGAAGAAAATTCATTAACAGTCCTCCTTCGTACTTACATAGGTCGAAATAATAAATTAGACACATTTTCAGTGAGACAGTGTTTAGGTAAACCGTTCAATGAAAAGAGTCAACAACATGCGTCTGAATTTTTAATGAGTATATGTAGTAGATTTAGTCACGTTCGACGTGTAATAGAACACAGATTGACCATAAAGAAACGATGCCAAGTTTGTCAATACACAGTTGCTGAAAACCAACCAAATGATATACTTTTATTAACTGTACCGAAAACTACCAAATCTTTAACATTGCAGGAGATAATTGAATATAATTTGTCCCAATGGAATCAAATCGAGGGTCAGTGTAATCATTGTGTCGTTTCAAACAAAATTGTAAATAACGTCAGTGTATTAGCTTCTAATAAAATCTTAGTACTGCAAGTTGTTTCGCAATATTTGGAGAAAGATAGGTTACGATTCTCGAAATGCATTTTCGGCATAAAAGCTATTCCGACCACTACCATTTTAGTTTGTGGTAAAAAATATAAAGTTAAGAGCGCTATATTTCATAAACGAGACAAAGGTCACTACACAAGTGTGTTGAGATTCGGTTCGGCGTCGTGGATTCTTGCAGATGATACTAAAATTGAAAAACTCAGCTGGCCCAGAAATGCTAAGAATGGTTTGATGTATTTTCTTGAACAATCCGATCATTGATCCGATGCCAATCGATATCAACAAGAAACTAGTAGTTTTAAAAATGTCCAATGTTTTCATAGTAACGATCATTATATCGTATGAGATATAAAATGATTAGATCTGTTTTAATTGAAAAGCTATTGATGCTTTACAAAAAGCAGACAAATAACCACAAAAAGCAGCACGCACGCGTGCTGTAAAAAAGTTGAGACAAGTACATTTTCGTTGTCCGCGAAAAAAATCATCCCATAATTACGTTCCGATTCTCATTAAGAGTAGACTTGAGACTTTACAAAAGGCGACTGAATAATTAAAGAAACCACAAAAAGCAGCACGCACGCGTGCTGTAAAAAAGTTGAGACAAGTACATTTTCGTTGTCCGCGAAAAAAATCATCCCATAATTACGTTCCGATTCTCATTAACAGTAGACTTGAGACTTTACAAAAGGCGACTGAATAATTAAAGATGTGTTGAAACAAATATGGCCAAGTACATGAAGCTTTTTATATTTTACCTCACAAAAAATCGTATCATTTTTAATATTCATAAAAGCGTTGGAGCCTCCTGAAAACGGTTAGGCAAACCAATCTGTCAAAAAAATGATCATTTTCAAGAAATGATGAACCTTGGAAAAATTAACTAGGGCATTACGTTTCCTAAAATATATTCAAACTCGCGATGAATTAAAAATTACCTTGGATATTTCCACAAACAATCGGATCCTGCAAAAATCTTTGAACCCTCTTAAGGAACGGTCATCAATTCTATACGGATCACAAAGAAAGTTGAAAAATCCGATTCTCGCTAAAAATAATGTTGCGTTTGTGGACCGGATACGCACAGAGTACTTGTCCGGCCCGAAAATTCTTCAGTATCAAGCCTATTCAAATAAAAATGGATGGAGAGAAGATTTTTATTGAAGATTCGCGGCAGCGAATCGAGACAATCTCATAAATTATATTAAAACTTAAGGATACACAATCACGAGTAACGAATATGATAATCTGGTTCTTCTTTGGGTTTGAATCTCTCGTGACAGCTATCACAGACATTCGCAGCGCCTGAATCATCCTCTTAATCGGTGACCATTTGTCATTTACGAATTCACCGCAGCGTTAACATAGCAGGACAATGGATTTCATTGAACATGCTCCAATGGATTCCTTTTATGTCTTCGAATGATTATTAAAATTTACCGTGCAAGAAGCAGCACATTTTCATCCAGTATCGTATGAAGAATTTTCGGGCCGGACAAGTACTCTGTGCGTATCCGGTCCACAAACACAACATTATTTTTAGCGAGAATCGGATTTTTCAACTTTCTTTGTGATCCGTATAGAATTGATGACCGTTCCTTAAGAGGGTTCAAAGATTTTTGCAGGATCCGATTGTTTGTGGAAATATCCAAGGTAATTTTTAATTCATCGCGAGTTTGAATATATTTTAGGAAACGTAATGCCCTAGTTAATTTTTCCAAGGTTCATCATTTCTTGAAAATGATCATTTTTTTGACAGATTGGTTTGCCTAACCGTTTTCAGGAGGCTCCAACGCTTTTATGAATATTAAAAATGATACGATTTTTTGTGAGGTAAAATATAAAAAGCTTCATGTACTTGGCCATATTTGTTTCAACACATCTTTAATTATTCAGTCGCCTTTTGTAAAGTCTCAAGTCTACTGTTAATGAGAATCGGAACGTAATTATGGGATGATTTTTTTCGCGGACAACGAAAATGTACTTGTCTCAACTTTTTTACAGCACGCGTGCGTGCTGCTTTTTGTGGTTTTACATTTTTTAACAAATCCTGTTTATAAAGTTAATTATCAAATAAAACGATTGGTTACGCGTCCCACACGCCAAATGAAGAGTTCGTGTTTGAATATCGATCATTCTCCGACATATACACTACCGTCGGAAAGTTTCCGGACAAAAGTCGGAAAAAGTTGCCACACTCTTTTTCATGTTATTCCGTCGATAACGTAGATAAATTAATTTAATAAACGGCATTTTAAAGGGGAGAAATCCCATTTCATTTTGCTTTTTTTGAAAAATTTTTGCGATTTTTTTTACGACTAGGACGTTATTTTGAAAACGACCATTTTTCGTCTTTTTTTTTCTTTTTACAGAGCGACCGCGTTTTCAGTAGAAATTTTTTTTGTTAATTTCTTTGACCGGATCTTGAAAATGCAAAACTCAAGCTTCAATTTCGTTTTTTATAAAATCCGTTACGATTTTTTTTGAAAAAGTTACCATGTTTTTGGCGAAAAAAGACGGAATTCAGAAATTCCTGCGTAACACGAAAACTATCACATTTAGAAAAAAATCTTAGAGGAGTGAAAAGTTGCCTCTGAGATTGTTCTAGTCACTCGATTTTTTCCAGATTTTTTTTCCGAAATTTTTTTTTTTCGTTGATTTTAGTCGAACTCCAGGTCTATCAATTTCCGTAATTTAAAAACTATGGGTTTTTTCACCAAAAGTCCAAGTACAAAAAAGTTTTATTTCTTCATTTTAAACATTTTGGAATTTTTTCAGATTTTTTTTCTCCGTTGATGTTCATCATCATCGTCAACATCGTCGGATAAAAAAATTCGAAAAAAAACCTGGAAAAATTCCAAAACGTTTAAAATGAAGAAATAAAACTTTTTTGTACTTGGACTTTTGGTGAAAAAACCCATAGTTTTTAAATTACGTATATTGATAGACCTGGAGTTCGACTAAAATCAATGAAAAAAAAAAAATTTCGTGAAAAAAATCTGAAAAAAATCGAGTGACTAGAACAATCTCAGAGGCAACTTTTCACTCCTTTAAGATTTTTTTCTAAATGTGATAGTTTTCGTGTTACGCAGGAATTTCTGAATTCCGTCTTTTTTCGCCAAAAACATGATAACTTTTTCAAAAAAAATCGTAACGGATTTTATAAAAAACGAAATTGAAGCTTGAGTTTTGTCTTTTCAAGATCCGGTCATAGAAATTAAAAAAAAAAATTCTACTGAAAACGCGGTCGCTCTGTAAAAAAGAAAAAAAAAGACGAAAAATGGTCGTTTTCAAAATGACGTCCTAGTCGTAAAAAAAATCGCAAAAATTTTTCAAAAAAAGCAAAATGAAATGGTATTTCTCCCCTTTAAAATGCCGTCTATTAAATTAAGTTATCTACGTTATCGACGGAATAACATGAAAAAGAGTGTGGCAACTTTTTCCGACTTTTGTCCGGAAACTTTCCGACGGTAGTGTATAAATATTCCAGTAGTATCAAGTTTGTATTAAGTCGATATCATGAGACAGTTTTTTGTCTTTCTTCCCTTTTTTTTGAGTGGTTTCTTTAAAAAAAGTAAAATTGTTTTCCTTCACGAGTCACAAAAACAAAAACAGTCTCAATGAAACGAAAACACATACACAAGATATCATTTTAAAAAGTAAAAACAATTACAAAGAACACAGGTATACGAGATGCTGCCAACAACAGCCACACATCTCGCTAAAACAGCTACATAACTAATAATAATTTGAGGTTTTTGTCATTTCGTTTATTTATACCTGAAAAATTCGAAGATACGAAAAAAGAAAATCAATAAACATTGAAAAAAAATGATCAGAGGATTTTTCAAGCATCAAGAAACTGATGAAAGATCCTGCGAGGGAAACTGAGGCAGATTATGAATAATAAAAAGATAAGCACATGATTTATTCATTATACATATATAATGATCGAAACAATTATTTGATAACCGGCAATTAAATGTTGAAAAGTACAGGTGAGCATTGGTATACGCGTGAGTAAACGTGTGAACAATAGTTACTTGTATATTTTCGTGTACTTTTTTTCTGTTTTATTCGCTTCTGCTGATATTCAACTTTTATTCAAATTTACAACCATATGGTTTCAAAAGAATCTAGAAGAAATGTGTATTTTATTGGCGACTGTGCGATTGGAAGTTTGAACTTTCAAATTAGCGAGCGGGGGATACTGACTTGCCGTGCTCCTCGCGGCGCGACAGGGTTCATGTGCTCACTGTTTGCCGGGCAACCACCGTGTAAAGCTGTGACAGAGAGCAGAGCGGCAAAACAGATGAGGAGAAGGAGAGGTAACGGCGACGGCGCTGAGTAGCGCGCCCGCGCTTTAGTACATGCCGAGTACTGCGTGATGAGAAGGGAAGTGAAGAGGAGGGCTGGAAGCGCGCTATCAGCGGGGGAGGACAAGCGCCAAGCGGCTGCAGCACCGTCTCGTCAGTCGACGTCAAGCCGTCGTGGATGCTTGCGTTAATCGAGCACGCGGTTCAACGTGCTCTATTTTTTCCATTCGAACGCGATTACGGATAAACATTAGTTGAAGAAGACGCGCATGCGTGTATTTACACATGCGAAAAAAATGAAACGATTTTTTTCCACAAATAATCACACGGAGAAAAGGCAGCTGACTCGGACGTGCTACGTTTTTTCTACACTTGTTTGAGCGCCACCTGTTCGCACGTTACGATTCTCGATGAAAATATACTTCACGATAGGTTCAATAATATCATTGGGTCATTATTATAGTCATTGCTTATCGGATCCTAATGTAAAACGTATTCGTGATGAACGACGTATCTTCAGAGAATCGATGACTTGAAGTTCGCGCGGGAATTATTATCAATTGTATGCACAATTTTCATGGAGAATTTTTAATCTTGTTACGGTGGCCATTTTGAAAAAACCGTCTTGATTTGTTGTGGAGTGTTCCATTCAGCATTTCCCGGGATATATCAGAAAAAACACTCAGGCATTTTTAACAAAACGAAAAAAGGAAAACGTGAAAAGATCTTGTGTAGACAATATTACGATATTTCTATATTTGCAACGTCTATACATATATAAATGTACGTGTTTTCCAAGTGCTTCACTTGTCACCGCTAGAAAAGACGACGAGTGCTCGGAATACGGGAAAACTCCATGAAATTTTGATCGGCAAGTGTTTCCAATAACCCCTATCCCTCTCCAAACCTGCTTACAGACTCAAGAGTCTGTAATCACGTGCCAAAGGACGTTCGCTGTAATCGTGTCTTCAACCTTCGTGTCTCGTGTTATAACCTTAAATACTTCGAGCTACGATCAGTTAGTGCTTGGTGCTTGTGCTGCAAATGTATTTATGTGTACATATGTACACATATGTATTTGTATACAGTACACGTACACGTGTGTTATTGAAAAAAAAATCCTGAACGGTTCAGAAGAAAAAAATATCTGTGTTACAGCTTGTTTTTAGTGAGAGTTGTTTGACGATTTTTTGGATTATGAGATTTGGGTTAGTACACTAGAATTTATCTTACTCTATAGACTGCACTCTTTTGAATAAAAAAATAAACACTTGTGCGGACCCAATCAGTCGTTCTCTCATAAACGATGGACCTGTAAATCTTCATATATCTGAAGCTTTTGCCAACATTATTTTTGAAATTCCGTCTGTTCTTTCTAGGCAATTGCCACTCACAAACCCGAGAAACATTGTGCGTTTTTAGAATTTATCAAATTTTTTAGTTTCATCAATGTCAACGACTGAGCGGCTAATAAAATTCGATATATGATTATTTTGCCAGTTTTTGATATTTCGGTGATGGAAGTTAGTGGTAAACGTTTTTTACAATTTTTTTTACTGTATATAATTGATATTATATGAAATTTTCAGCAAAGTTAGAACTCGTAATTTTGATGATAATTTTTTTGTCTAATTATTTATTCCCGCAATCTTCAAAGCTAAATTTGGACATAGTAGAGGAATAGATGAGCAGAGTTCTGGATTCGAAAGCTGCCCCCAGATTATTAAAGCTGTTAAAATTTTTTAGGACCATTGAGTCCATCATTCGTCGTTGCATTTCTGGAACTATTAAACTTGGAAGTCGATACGAGTTACTGCTGATGATAACCACCACAGATATTGAATGCCAATACCAAATGATTTCAATTAAAATTAAATGTGTTTATATTATTAGAAATCAATTATGAGAATGTGATAATATTGTTATTATTTCGTTTACAATTTCAATTTGTAGATAATTTATCCGCACTAAAGTTGTTCATGAAATGAATAAAATATACTGACATTCGATCAAAAGTTTGAATTTACGCTATTTGATGGATCTAGAGTTATATGACTATTCAACTTTTCATTTTTCATCACTTTACTTTGCAAAAATATCTTTATTTTTCCGTTTCCATTTTCAGAGTGTTGCAAATTTTGTCTGCTTAAAATAAACGAAAAATTCGAATCATCAAGAACGGATGTTGCATCAAAATATCAAACCTCATGGCTGAAAAGTGTCCATTAAAAACTGAACTGAAGATTTCGTCTTGTTTTGCATCATCGATAAGCCTGATTCATCATCAAACGATATGGATCGAAATTTGCATATCACGTTTTTGGGAAAACGATGAACATGAGAAAAAAAAGACTTTTAACAGCATATTTAGAACAAAGCAAAACACACACGTGGTCGTTGTCGACGTCGTCATCATGTGTTTCTCGTGTATGTGTCATTTCCTTTGTCAGATGTAATTGTATAGTTCAAGAATAAGAAAGACTTGATGATAGTGATGGATCATGACAAACGTATTTTTTTTAACATTTGAAACATTCCACGCCATTCCGAGCATCCATGACCTTGACCATTTTTCATTTTCTTCATTTTTTTAATAAAAAAGTACTCAATAAAAGGCATCTTCAAACCAATTTTTAGATTATTATCTCACGTCTTTCGAAAGTGACAACTTTTCAAAAAAAAAACCCAGATTTTGGAATGTTCGGAAATGTTTGTACCTCTAAAACTAATCGACATATCGAAAAATATCACTCAGCATTATCAACGTTTTTTTGCCTATAACGTTAACAATATTTTTTTAAAAGATAATTGTCATTTTTCATCTTTCATATAATATAACGGCGAAATTCGCGGTATTAGACGTCTATTACAACGCAGTACAAAAACTCATCAATCGGTACAAATGGGTGAAAAAAAAATAACGGGGACCCAGAAATAACACTGCATTGTGCCTGATAACGATGGTGCTTTGATCGTAAAAGATTTTTCAAAATTTGATCAGTATTCGGTATGTGAAAAATTTTTTCCCAAACAGTTCATCCGTGAGAGTGATTTGAAAACGCTATGAAGTCATAAAACCAGCCTATTCCCGTACATAAGAGCAAGGCGCACACTGGCTTTTTCTTTTTAATATACTTGGCATCGGGCTGCTATCACGGCTCTTGATTTTTAAACGTGTAGGAAAATATATGGGACATTCAAGACTAAAAAGATACATTAAGTTTTTTTTTTTTTTTTAATTGACACATAATTTGAAATTACTATTTTTTTTCTAAGGAAATAGTAGGAAAAAAATCTTCAACTTACTCGATCTGACAGAAAATTGTTAGATGAGTACTATAATTAATGCGTAACCAATATAACAAATGATAGAAAAAATTGACAAAAAGAAGTAAAACTTCTGACGGTAGAAGTCAAACTTCTGTGCGATATATAAACAGATCAGCTAAAACGGGTGTAAGAATAGGATATTATAACTAAAATTCAATTACAAAGTTAATTTTCTGTTCGATGAAAAGATCCTTGATCTTGTCATGGCTTCTTCGAGATTGCTGTTAAATTCCAATCGCAGTTTGTTTTGTAGAATATTAAGGAGTTTCGGTATAAAAGGCAAAATGTTAAGAAATTGATGAAATTTGGTGATAATGTTCTTGAACATCTTGATGTTCAAAATTTTGTTCTCGTACTTGTACGAGAACACAAATTTTTTCAAAATTTTCTTCTACTTAGTTATCGAGTAATTATGCCTTGAAGCAGATTTCTTATGCCCGAAGTGTATACCTATATACATATATATATATATGGAAACTCTATGCTTATACACGTGAACTTTAGTCTTCAATTACTCGATAACTGTGTAGAAGCAAAATCTGAAAAAATTTGTATTGTCAAATTTGGCACTAATGAATATGTTCATCGAATTTTATAAAATTTTAAACTTTTTGAAATTTTTTGTGTTTTTAACATGGTTTAGCATGGCAACATTGTATCGCCTATACCGAAACTCCTTAAGCTATAACGTTTGGGTTTGGTTCGCGGTTTTAATGCTTCGATTCTTCGAGTCATTTAATTATTGTTTTTCGATAAATTTTAAACATGATTTGGATATTATGAAATGGTATTATTCATTATATCACTATGATACTTTTGATAGGTAATGAAAATAGAACCCAGAAAGGACATGTGAGGTTCGAATATCCATTCGGTAGCTATAAGCCTGAGGAAGGCTATTGAATTTGATTCTTGCAAAAATCTGATTTACAACAAAAGAAAATTAAAAAAACGTAAAAATATTCATGTCTTGGTGTGTAATCAAGATATTCAGACTTTTTTTTAATTGTTTGTTTTTCAAAAACCTATCAAATGGCGAAAAAAAATTTCAGCTGTTTTCGTAACTTTGTTCAGAATTGCTATTTGTTTATAAGCAAAAAACGAAAATCGTCGAAAAGCAGTATTTACTATCAACGAAAACGATTTCTTTTTTCCGTATACTTTGTGCATAATGACGCGAAGCTCCTCCATTTTTTTTCCACGTTGTGGGCCTCCATCGACAAATTCTATTGAAGGTCAAAGTTTTTTCGAAGATGGCGAAATGTTGCTAAACTATAACTCGTAAGTCGATGAACCTTGGACCATTCTCTTGAGGTTTCGTTTCCCTACATCATATGTGGATTTCAAACCGATATCATAACAAACAATTGATTGCGGTTGCAAATAAAAAATTGTGAACTTTTTTGTTCATTTGCAATTAACCGCTTAAATAACAATGCCAGCGTAATTTTTTATAAAACTTTTTTCATAGAAAACATTATGATGAACAACTTTTATTGGAAACTTTTTTCGATAGGACGCGTTCCAAAAGTGTTAACTCAAAAAAACCGATTTTTTTCTCAATAATTATTTATTGCTAAAATGCAAGATGGACTTTCACGAAAACTCAGGGCTATATTCCTATGAGTCTAAACAATCTACAAAAAAAATTGGCTAACCTCTACACCTCTTGAATAAAACTTTATGAAATATGGCCTAAGGTGACTGGACTAGAGGTTTTGCGTTCGAACTGTGGTGGGAAATATATAAATATGTATTTTCTTTAGTTACAATTTTTGACTGAATGTAACATTCCGTGACATGCTGAAAAAAAATCGTTGCTGTAGAAGTTTCACTTCAAAAATAAATTGAAGAAAAATGGTGACACGATCGGACGATTCGGATTTTTTTGTATAAAAGAAAAATGCCCAGCGAATAGCAGCATCAACCAGAAGTTTTAGACAATGTATTCAAAAGTATATGTTGACCTACAAAAACAGCACGCGAGCGTGCTTTTGAAAAGTTGAGATAAGTACATTTTCAGAGACCTCGAAAAAATGATCTAATTTATTTATTCAACTGTGCCAAAAATGTTCAAACTCGTTAAAAAAAAAATAAGTATCAAAAATTCAATCATTGCAAAAAGTAGATTTCCAACTTTACAAAAAGTTACTAAATAGATAGGACAAGTACTCTGTGCGTATCCGCTCAACATGCGATGCTGAACTTCTATAAACTAAATGGTTCACCAATTCTTGGGGATTTTACCAAATATTCACAAACTCCGTGTACTTGGCTACGGCGTACGCTTCAGTCGATCATCTATTTAGTAACTTTTTGTAAAGTTGGAACTCAAATTTTTGTAATGATTGAGTTTTTGATATTCATTTTTTTACGAGCATGATTAAATAAATAAATTAGATTATTTTGTTCGAGGGCTCTGAAAATGTACACTTCCGTTGGAAAGTTTCCGGACATGAGTCCGAAAAAGTTCCCGCACTCTTTTTCGTGTTATTCCGTCGATAATGTAGATTAATGAATTTAATGAATGGCATTTTAAAGGAGAGAAATCTCATTTCATTTCGCTTTTTCTGAAAAATTTTTGTGATTTTTTTTATACGACCAGGACGTCATTTTGAAAACGACCATTTTTCATCTTTTTTTTCCTTTTTACAGAGCGATCGCGTTTTCAGTAGAATTTTTTTTTCCAATTTCTTTGACCGAATCTTGAAAAGAAAAAGTTCGAGCTTCAATTTCGTTTTTTTTTTAATTTGGTACGATTTTTTTTTTAAGTTGTCATGTTTTTGGTGAAAAAAGACGAAATTCAGAAATTCCTGCGTAACACAAAAACTATCACATTTAAAAAAAAATCTCAAAGGAGTGAAAAGTTGCCTCCGAGATTGTGCTAGTCACAGAATTTTTTTCAGATTTTTTTCCGAATTTTTTTTTTTTCCATGGATTTCAGTCGAACTCCAGGTCTATCAAATTCCGTAATTTGAAAACTATGAGTTTTTTTTTATCAAAAGTTCAAGTACAAAAAAGTTTCACCTTCATTTTTAATGTTTTGGATTTATTTAGAATTTTTTTATGCGACGATGTGTATTTCGAATTTGGGATTGAATTGGGATTGAGATATTAGAGATATTAATATTTCATGCTTCCGTAGCGTCGAAAAATGATGGCATTTTCCACATACATTTTTTTACTTTTATAGCGGTCGCTGTTTAATGACACTAGTTACAACTAAAAAATCTCGTGATGTGCAAGAGTTTATTTCATCGATGTAAGAGTCGAACTTTTCTACATTGCAATGACAGTTGTGAGTTGAGAAAGATGATAAAGATTGCGATAGCGGATTAACAGTGAGAGTTATTATAAGGTTAAAAAATACTGTTGTAAAAATCGTGGCGAAATTTTTAGTTTACTTCACCTTACATTTCATAGTCATGAACTCGCTGAATAGTCCGGCCAAAATTTTGTTTTTTATTTTAGTTTTTTTTGTTTGTAATTTTTTCAAGGCATTTGATTATAATGGCTTTTGAAGTTTTCATTTACTTAATGAGTTTTCGGGGTCTAAACTTGGCTTTTGCGACTCAGAACAGCGATTTGGAGGAAGTAAATGTACTCATCAGAACTTTCACTACAGCATCTATGCTGTTTTTTAGTGGTAGGTGTCACCTTTTCATGCTGAAGTGGTTGGAACCATTTATCATCAAATTATAAAAGAACCAGGGCTATAAATTTATCTGGAAGATTCGATAATAATCGATCTGCTTCCATTTGTTTTTCTAATTTGTATTTTCATTAAGGTTGAATTTGCAGTTTAGTCATTTTCAAATATGATGGGGGAATGCAAATCTAATGTATTGAAATATTCTCAAAGAGCTCGAGCTATGAACGTAGCTAGGAGTAAAGAGACTTCTCAATCGAAGTTGAGGAGCATTCAGCAGGCTAGGCGCACGCGGGCGAAGCCACGGGCAAAAGCTAGTAATAAATCACTTATCGTTATATATTGAGAACGAACATAATAGAATTTTTAAGTTGATACGTAGCCTGATTTTTCACTGTTCCTTTCAAAGTCCGGGCAGTCTCGAGTAATTGCACGGGGTTTGGGCCTAATAAAACTATGGGCAGCCTCTTAACACTTCCGAAACTGGAATTATCAATCTTTTATAATAGCTCTTCATCTTGGCGGACACATATGGTGCGATTTTCAAATTATTTTCAAGCTGTTACACATCCCTGCATTGCATACGCTTTCTCTGGATCGTGGTAACGCTCAAATTAACATCTTTGACATTTACGTCAGCTATCTGGCTCAATTACTCAATTTTCTGTCACTGCACATATAATACACACTAGGGTGAATTATATTATTAAAAAAAAATCAAGCATTTTTTTTCTACCACGAAAAAGTTTCGTTCAGGTATAAAAATACGTCTGTTGAAATATAAGCTGTTAATATTGATATTTAAATGTTGCGCATCGCACTTTTTGATTTTCCATAAAAATAACATGGGTACATTTTTTTTACCTGTTCTAATTTTCATAACTAACTGACAAAGCGTCATACATAAAATCTATAAACACATTATTATAAGGAATTAAACGCTCTACAAAAAGGTATCGTATCATTTTTAGACAAGTTCAGTCGTACAGAAGTTATTCAAGGTCAAAGTTGAATTTACTGTCAATTTAGCTGATCTTTGCATATCACAGCAAAACTATCAGTATCAAAATAATGTGAACAAAATTTCATGTAAAATATAAATTGGTATTTCAAGAGATGTTAATCATAATAATTTGTTGCATTAATTAAAAAAAAAAATAGAACACTTTAAGAACTTTTTCAGCAGAGGTTAGCTTTGAAATGAAGTTTTTTTCGATTTTTATTTTAGTGTACAGGTAAAAAATAGGTTTTCAATCGTATAAATAACTTATGGAGGATATAAATCAGAACATAAGCGGTGTTATTCAATAATCCAGATTATTTTACTTACGGTACAGCATTCGACTTGCAGGCTGTATCATGCTTCTGTATCACTATATCATGCACTTGCTCAGGGTGTAAGCGCTTTGAGTGCTTACACCCTGATAAATCGTGAAACCGGAAATTGGGTGTCATCTATCCGATTGAAGAATGATTCTATGGGTATCAACACTCGGTTTCGTTGGAATTGAAGTTTTGTGTCAACATCGAGAATTATAGTATCATTGGTGTTGACCGGTGGGAGTCATCCGGTTTCAGCTCCCGAATTGATAGTGTTGACGCCCATATTCATTGCACCCAGAATTTGCGTATTGGCACCTGGTTCAAGGGCGTCGAAACCCGAATTTTTTTACCCAGAATTTCTGTTTGTGCACCCGAAGTGAAGGGGACCCTCAGTTTGCGTATCGACCCACAATTTGTAGCTCCAAACAAATGGGTGTCAAAACCCTCAATTTGGGTATCAGCGCAAAAATTCCTGGTTCGAAAGAATTTCAGCATCGATACCAAACAGTTCCGTAACAACACCCGAGGACAAGTGGCCAAGATGGGTGCTGACACAAATAAATTCGTTTATACCAAAGATTTCGGTTTCCCGATTCGTCAGGGCAGCGCTGAAAATGTGCAAGCCAAATGCACCCACTAGAGAATAGTGGTATTTAGTTCCATTAGTAGTGTTGTTGTTTGAATAATGGATAATCATGAATTATTGATAATCATTTAATACTTTTGTGTTCACATCTTATTATTTGATGTAAAATAAAATTTTATGTTAATCATGGATAACCTCATTCGTATTGGTGATCCACCTGAAAATTTTGTTGGACGTAAACTTCCAACTCTTTTTTTCTTCCTCTGTTTACCAGTAATGAAAACGCCCATAGTCTTTTATAGTGCGAAACACGTCACAAGTTCAGAGTTATAATTGTCTATTAACACAGAAGATTCATCGTTTAACATGAAAAATTACGATCTAAGACCATGGAAAAATCTCATAAAAAGAGGCGGCCCGCACGAGGAAGAGACGCGGAGACTTTGGAAAAAAATGAAAAATATTTTGAGAAAGATTTGGACTTCGTCCAACGTCCAGCCACCCTGCGGGGAGTAACGACTGTAGGAGAATCGATTGTAGGTAGGAAAAAATACATTTTTTTCACAGATTTCAGTCACGAAAAACAGTGAATAGTACAAAGTACTGTAAAGGGTTGATTCCACACGGAAAGTGGAAAATAAGCTATATGATTTGAGTTGAGTCCACACGAGAGGTGGAACATAACTCATGAGAGGTCCGACTCAGCTTGTGCACGAAGCGAAACAACTTCAAAATAGTTGAACGTGTTTCATTCATAGAACTTCTCGACATGCAGGTAACCCAAAAAAGCGAGAAAATCGTAGATGAAGTGTCGCTGGAGGCAGGAAAGAAAAATGCAATACCACTGAATTCTGAGCCGATCAATAACGAAACGGACATTGACTTGGACGAAGAAATTCTAGAAATTATGGGCAAGGACCCGTCCAAACAACAATCTAAAGAAATTTCGATTCATTGAAAAATACAATAACGGTGGAAAATTTGGAAAAGCTGACGGTTTGCTAAGAGACAAGAAAAATGAGATTTTGACAAAATATTCCACAACTGGAAGTTGCTTCGTTGAAGTTCCAGGGTTGAACCCTAAAGTGAGCGCGGCCATGAATGAGACTGCTGTCAAACGCGACAAGCATTTTTGTTCGTCACAAAAGTTTACTGAGAAAAAAGGATCAGATCAATGGTAAGATCAAAATTCTTGAAAATTTATCGAACGCTGGTAAGCCACTGACCGACGTTGTATCACGGAATCACCCCGTCAAGGAAATATTTTATATCTCATGGTTTACCAAAATAGATAAAGAATATTTTGGAAAACGTAAAAATAGATTCTCTACTGTACCGAGCAGAATTATCCAAGAGACTCAAAGAAGGAAAATTTGATGACAAAGTTGGACGGGACATGCGAGTGGCGTTTAATATAAAGAAAGCGATATCACGTTCTGTAGCACATTTGAACCGGATCAGCTACTCGATTTTTTGTGTTTTTATAAACAACCATTAAAATGGCCTACTCCTCGAAGTAACATGTGCAATATAGATCTGCAAGACCCACAAATTTTAGTTCCGATTCATTTAAAGTTGAGGAAATATTTACAATTCAGATTTTGGGAAAAAATCAATCAGTTCACATGTTTACTATTGGATAATACAGTCTCTAGCACTAAGAATAGTATATATATAAGACATGCATCCAAAAACGAATCGACTCGAAGAGTGTCGAAGGGATAATGTAAACATAAACAGTCACCATAGAGAAAGAAAGAACAGAGAGTTCTTTATAATTTGGCGACGCTACCCTGCATGGTTTTGTTCTAACTTTTTAGTCTCTCAGAGATCTTTATACTGTACAGACGGTCCTTCCTTATGCATTAGATAAATTAGAATAAAGAACAAAGTAAAGTTAATCCATTGCGTTTTTATATTATTTATCAACCCATTTCCAATAGGTTATGGGCCCAGTTCACTTTGTGCATTAACTGTGTAATTTATAAATTAGTTTAATTGATTCTGAGTGTAGTTTTCTTGAATGATTAAAATTAATAAATAAAGTGACAATGGACAAATCAAAGGACAGAAGAAATATCCTACCATTCAATGGTAGTAAATATAATGCGTGGAAACATCGAATAAGAAATTTATTATTTGAATTAAATGTACTCAAAGTGATTGATGAACAAGTTCCTGATCAAGTGAACAGAAAATGGAAGAAAGCTGAACGCGTTGCAAAATGTGTCATTGTTGAATATCTATCTGACGCTTATCTAAAGTACGATATACCAGGGTCATTGAAAATGAAAAATGAAAGTTCATTGAAAGATCATTTTGAAATATTTGATGACCTGATAACAGAGTTAGCAGCCGTAGAGGAAATCGGCGAGCTACAAAAAGGAGAGGCAGGGGCTCTCATTTCTCATCCAGATTCAAACCAAATAGAAATTCATCTTTTGGAAATTGTCATCAGTGTGGAAGAAGCAGTCATAAGATAAAGGATTGCTGGTATTACAAGAAAAATCAGAAATATATGGCAGAACGAAACAAAACTGTCAACTCGATTCAAACAGTGCCAAAGCAAGGAAACGACAACATATCTGGCTATGCTTTTATGACTGGAAATTACCAGAACATTGAGAGCGATAAACTACAATTTTTATTGGATTCCGGAGCCTCAGATCACCTGATAAATAACGACAACATGTTCTCAAGGATGGTAGAGTTGCATCCACCCATGAAGATTTCAATTGCCAAACATGGAGAGTTCATCACAGCAACAAAGAAAGGAAAAATCAACGTCGTAACTAATCTGGGAATTCAAGCTGTCCTGGAAGATGTTCTTTACTGCCCAGAAGTCCCATACAATTTGCTGTCGGTGAAGAAAATGCAGCAGGCTGGCATGAGTATAATCTTTGACGAAAAAGGGGTACACGTAAGCAAAAATAGGAGAAAAAGTAATGTACGGTAAGCCGTTAAATAATTTGATAGCAGTCGAATTTACAGTTGCAATGAAGGTAAATGCTCAAGTATATAATACGCATGCAGACTATTATAATTTATGGCACCAACGTTTAGGGCATATAGGAAAATCGAAGTTCCTAGAACTGAAAAATAAACAAATGGTGCAGGATATCGATTATCTCGAAAGAGCAGTCCCAAACGCTGACTTGTGTGAGGCTTGTATAAACGGTAAACAAGCTCGATTACCATTTGAGAAAACCAAGAATAAGAGTCACATAAAAAGGCCCTTGTTTATAGTTCACACGGACGTGTGCGGTCCAATCAATCCTTCAACCGTAAATAACAAAAATTATTTCGTTTCGTTTATTGATGAATTTACGCACTATAGCGTTGTGTATTTAATTACACATAAATCAGATGTATTTTTGATGTTTAAAGATTACGCAGAAAAGAGTGAGAATCATTTGAATTAGAAAATCGTAAATTTATACTGCGATACCGGCAGAGAGTATTTGTCAAACGAAATGAAAGAATTTTGCGTACAAAAAGGAATTATTTATCATTTAACAGTTCCATATACTCCTCAGTTAAATGGTGTAGCGGAACGTATGAATCGAACGATAATTGAGAGAGCTCGTGCAATGATAAACGGTGCAAGTTTGAGTAAAGTCTTTTGGGGAGAAGCAGTATTAACTGCCACATATCTCATTAATTTAACCCCAACTAAAGCTCTAAAAATTGATAAAACCCCATTTGAATTATGGCATAGTAAAAAGCCTAAAATGAAGTATTTAAAAATTTTTGGTTCAACAGTTTATGTACTTGACAAAACAAAGAAGAGAAAATTTGATGAAAAATCGTGGAAAGGAATATTAGTTGGGTTTGAACCGAATGGGTATAAAGTCTGGAATGTTGAGACAGAAAAATTTGTGATAGTAAGAGATGTTATTATAGATGAGGTAAATTACTTAAAATCTCGGCCAGTGATGAATGAGGCAAGATTTCAGGAAGCCTCTAGTAAACCTGATATTTCTGACGCAAAGTCAAAATCAGTGGAAACGCAAAGTAAATCTGATATTGAGAAATCAGATAGTAAACCTGATATTTCTGACGTAGTGTCAAAATCAGTGAAAACGCAAAATAAATCTGATATTGAAAAATCAGATGGGTTGAAAGTGCGTAAATCTGATTGTAAAAGTAAATCAGATAGCAAACCTGATATTTCTGACGTGGTGTCAAAATCAGTGAAAACGCAAAATAAATCTGATATTGAAAAATCAGATGGGTTGAAAGTGCGTAAATCTGATTGTAAAAGTAAATCAGATACACTGGAGCCGATTGATAGAAAAGTAATGCAAAATCCTAAGAAATATAAATCTGTAGTTGAAACAGATAAATGTAATGAGTCATTACTCGAAAATAATGACCAGAGAATGGATGAAATAGTCCAAATTAGAAGAAGTAAGAGGATAAAACAACGACCTCATATTTCGTACGACGAAACTGAGATGTCGAATGAATACCTCTTGTGCGCTCAGTCAGTTGTTTATAGTATACCCACTTCTTTTGAAGAAATAAAAACACGCGAAGACAGAGTTGAATGGGAGCGTGCTATCCAAGACGAAATAAATTCATTGGAAACAAATAAAACTTGGAACTTGGTATTGAAGCCAAGAGATAAAAATATTGTTGATTGCAAATGGGTATTTTCTGTTAAAAATGATGAATTTGGAAATCCGCAAAAATATAAAGCTCGTTTAGTCGCTCGCGGTTTCAGTCAAAAGTATTTAATTGATTATAATGAAACATTTGCACCAGTTGCAAGAATTTCAAGTTTTCGTTTCATTATTGCCTCTGCAAATCAACATGATTTATTAATTCACCACATGGATGTAAAAACCGCATTCTTGAATGGCATTTTAAAAGAGGAAATTTATATGAAAGTTCCTCAGGGTATTAAAAGTAACGAAAATCAAGTTTGTAAGTTAAACAAAGCCTTGTATGGATTAAAACAGGCAGCAAGATGTTGGTTTGAGATGTTTGAAACAGCTTTATTGCAAAAAGGGTTTAAAAATTCACAAAGCGATAGATGTATCTATATTCTAGATAAAGGAAATGTTTCACAAAATATATATGTGGTACTATATGTGGATGATCTCGTGATTGCAACTGCAAACATTGAAATAATGCACAGATTTAAGAATTATCTAATGAATAGATTCCACATGACAGATTTGAATGAAATAAAATTGTTTTTGGGAATTAGAGTTGAGAAAAACAATGGAAAATTAACACTGGATCAAAGTGCATATATCAAAACTGTTCTCGATAAATTTAATATGAGTGATTGCAAGTCAGTCAGTACACCTCTTCCGAGTAAAATAGACTACGTTGCTTTGAATTCAGATGAACTGTATGAAGCTGTAAAAGAGGCACTTTGGCTAAAGTCATTGGCTACTACAATAAACATTGATGCTTCTCACCCAATCATTATCTATGAAGACAATACCGGTTGTATCAGTATCGCAAATAATCCGAGCAGTCACAAAAGATCGAAGCATATAGATATCAACAAGTACCATGTCACGAGAGAACAAGTCGAGAAAAATGTAATAAAATTACGATTCATTCCCACAGATAGTCAAATAGCTGATGCATTGACGAAACCACTACCAACGGTGAAATTCCTGGAGCTAAGAGCCGGAATGGGCCTGGAATGACTGGACTACTAATTAATTTTATTTTTGAATATAATAATTGACGTGGTCTGATTGGGTTTTTCTGGGTTTTCCCCAATCCTAAGCAACAAATGTTGGATCACTTTGTATTTTCCCAGACATACATTCAATATTTGAAATAAGCACGAGGAAGGTCTGTCATTAGCATTACTTTAATTAAGATGTAATTAGAATGATAACGTTTTATAAATTTCTTACACAGTTAATAGCACAGATAATAATATTACGGTCGATTAATTTTTGAGGTGGCGTATTGGATAATACAGTCTCTAGCACTAAGAATAGTATATATATAAGACATGCATCCAAAAACGAATCGACTCGAAGAGTGTCGAAGGGATAATGTAAACATAAACAGTCACCATAGAGAAAGAAAGAACAGAGAGTTCTTTATAATTTGGCGACGCTACCCTGCATGGTTTTGTTCTAACTTTTTAGTCTCTCAGAGATCTTTATACTGTACAGACGGTCCTTCCTTATGCATTAGATAAATTAGAATAAAGAACAAAGTAAAGTTAATCCATTGCGTTTTTATATTATTTATCAACCCATTTCCAATATTTACTCTTCAGGCTCTCGGCTTGACTGTATGTATTTACAGATTATAAAACCAGTTATTGGTTTTTTTGCGTGGCGATTTTCTTGTGTTCGTATGTAGGTACGGAGCGAAAGTGCGCACGTAATTTCCATCAAACTTATCGATAACTTTCATCTCTGGATTTTGTAATAAACTTACAATAATGTAAAAATGTACTGAGTACTCCTTTTACACATCTTTGATCTGTTTTAAATTCGAAAAATAACAATAGGGACCGTGTATACCTATACACTCTCACCAGAGTGAAAATGTGTAGTCGTGTATATGCATACTGGTGGCGACACCAATAGTGAGGAAAGGCACTTTGTAGATGATAAAACGTATGTATTAGGGTGGCCGCAACTCAGGTAATTTTTTTTTTGCGAATTCCTTTGCAGAAACATCATCAACATAAATAAAAAAAAAAATGTGTACCAAGTTTGAACGCGTTAAAAAAATTTTAAGGGGTGCCCCCGAAGATTTGAAGTTTTAAATGCAAAATACGTGTATTTATCGAACTTGTTGCTTAATTATTTTCTGCCTTGTATAATAATGACGATAAAAATCTGAAATTTGGCAGACTTATTGTTCATATCGAAGGGTACGAAAAGGATTTTTTTTCAGATTTTTCGGAACATTATTTTCATAATTTTAACGATCACAAAGATAATCATATTTTTTATTTAAAAAGTACTTCAAGGGACCTGGATAAAAGTACTAAAACTTTTATCCAGGCCCCTTGAAGTACTTTTAAACGTCACTTTGAGGCATTTAGACAAAATTTGAGCCGTCATCATTCACATTTGAAATCAGATTTCAACTGTGAAAACATGCATTTCGCATAAAAATACTGGTGAACCCTATATATTCATTACATTAGGATGGTTAAAAAAAAATCGATATTTTTTTTTTTCACGGGCACCAACGAAATATGTACATTGTGAAAAAAGATTATTTGCAACATTTTGCTGATCTAAAAAATATTTTAGATAGTGCTCAAGCCCTATTTTTTTCTATTTTCCGTTGAAAATTGCGACATAAAATTCTTTTACTTTACTTTCATACTGGAAAGTGTTAATGCTTGATGGAACAAAATTTTAACGCTCTAAAAAAATTTGAAAAGCTCTCTCAAGTAATTTTTATACATTTTTTTTCCAATTTTTGTAAGAAAATGATGAGATTATCAAAACTTTGTCTACAAAAATGAATTTCCAGCTTCCTATTATAACAAAAGTCCTAAATATTTTATGCAACTATTTATTTAAACTTTTTTACACCAAAACATTTTTCAAGCTAGCTTGTGCGGATGGTTTTTATTTTCTTGTACTTCCAGCTAAAAAGCATGTCGAAAAGAAAATAAATAGAATAACTTCAAAAGATGAAATTCAGATAACAAAATACGAGTATTGATAAACTTACGTGATTACTTCGAAGATGCAGTTGAAAAATAACGGCTCTTCTCGCAAGAAGGATATTTTCTCCTGTGCTCGCTCGCACAACTCGCAAGACATGTTGTTACTAGTTTTCATTTCTTGTAATAAGACCGTTAACATCTTTCATCAACGAGACGGCGCGTTCGGCTGTGTCGTTTACAACCTGCATATTTTTGAATGTGACCAAGCAGCTACTCATTACTATCCCATATTGACAGATACGAGTCCAAAAAGCTGCACGAGAGATCGAATCGATTGAATGAACTTAGAGAACTTGAAGTGATAAAATCACTCAAGTCCTTGGAACAAAGCGCTTCGAGATTTCCTTCAACTGATATTCGTTTCATACGAGGACCTCTATCGAGGACTTGTATCACGCGGGTCGTGTGACCTTGTGTAATACAAAACAATCCACGGACATTTTCCACACTTTTGTTAGATGGTCAAGAAATACCGAGCGACAAATCGAAACTCAATCGTTGAAATAAAAGTTTTTCGACAAAACTTTCAATGTAAGCATTTAGTAGAATGCTGAACTAAGTTTTTCAATTCTTTTATTCTTCGATTGTACTGAGTTTTCAATTCTTTTAGATGTAGAATAAAATGGAAAGCAGCTTAAGCTGATTGGAAAAACTTTTTGGAGCGTTAATGCTTAATGAAAATTATGTCGTCAGTAAATGCCGATTCATCATATTATCAGAGAAAATGAAAAATTAACTTATGTAGTGAAACATTCGATTTGTCCGTGATTTTTAGCCAAAAATTGAGAAAAACCTTTTTTTTTTAATCATTTGAGGCAGTTGTTAAAATTTTATTAGAGTGCCCAAATTTTAAACAAATAACACTCCCATCAAGCACTCACACTTCCTGCTATAAGAATAATCAAAATAATTTTTATGTTGAAATTATCAACAAAATCATTTTACAATACTGAAAAGTCGCTTGAGCACTATCTAAAAATTTTTTTACAGCAGCCAAATTTTGTAAAAAATCTTTTTTTTTACAACGTACTAACATTTTTCGTAGGTGTCCGTGAAAAAAAAATATCGACTTTTTTTAACCACCCTAATACCATCATAAATCATCAGTTGTTTATATATGATATTGAAATTTACCAATTGAGCGTCCAAAACTCCTTTTAATATAGGATATTCTTGAAAATAAGTGTGCACAGAACAGCCTTCTCGCAATCAATTTTTTCGTATATCGTACGAAACATCCCATCGGTGTTTCACTGTTTCTGGTGGATCAAGGTATGCTAGCCATTCGACAGCGTGACGTTGTTCGTCTGATTGAATAAAATTGAGGTAAATAATAATAAATAATGATATGGAGACAAAATCATAAGAAGGTGAACTGTCTTCCGGTGCTGAGTACTTGAAAAAACATTGAGTGATATGGTTCAACGTCAAGTGTTTAAAATTGATATTAGTAAATTGAGGAGCTTCTGGAACTACGTCCATCCGCTATTCTAGCAAATGTTGTTTTTCAATTGGCCGATTACGTAGCCATAATTCTTGTAGAGGGTGCCTGATGCATTCATTTTTTTTTCGTTGAAACCCTATGGTTCCATCATCTTGACGAACTTCGACCCGAACAGGTTCATGTGGTGAATAATAAATGAATTTACATTCCTTCGGGAATAATCGTTCAATGCCCTCTGACTATGCAACGAAACATTCTTTGGTATTCCTAGGGAAAAATAATATTTAAAAATGATTATAGGGCATTCTTCGCAATGTCAAACTTTTAATTTTCACCAGTAGTTGAATCATGACGTTGAAGGTTTTTTGAAAACGAAGAGAACAAGCAGTGGAAGGAATCCGAAGAGAAAAAAAGTATTATGTATTGGCTGTAAAAATCGACAAGACTGAATTCAATTCTGATGAACGTGAACTAATTAACTTAACAATGAAAAAACTTACATTCTCGATAATCTCGAGTTTTTGAAAATGGCTCTCTAGGTCCTACAAAAAGTGATTCTCACAAGAATATACATAAATTGTGCACGAAAATGAACGATAGATTAAAAAAAAAAAAACATTTCCCTGTGGCTTTCAGTCGAGTAAAAAATCATTTTAAAAAACGTAGTTCCTGACTCACCATTTTACTATAAAGAAAAAAAGATGATAAAAATTAATTTGGAAATCGTTTTTTTCTGTTTTCTTAATAAATTATACGTTTGTGCAAACTGACGCAGGCAGAATAGTGCTCAACGCTATGTGTAATATGACACTTTATTTAACTTTTCAAAAATGTAGTCCGAATATTCTGAGTACGCACAAATTTCTCAATTCCAAAATAGTAATTGATGATAAAATTCAGTAATTGAGTAATCTTGCGAGATTTCGCTTATATCCTTTATTTTCGTGCACTTATTTTCACTTCGTTTCCGAGATAAAGTTTTTTCTCAAGCAATCTAAGTTGACTGTCATACAAAAACAACCTCTTGGTAACGTGTTGCTCGTTTTTCTTGATAATAAAAGATGGTGATTATGCCCGCCCAAAAAAAAAAATTTCGACGGGAGTACTTGACGAAATTTCTATCTTCATACAATGTACCCACATTTCATAGTCACAAACTCGTCAAGCACTCCGGCTGAATTTTTTTTTTCGCTTCGGTTTTTTTTGTTTGTAATTTTTGTAAGACAGATGATTACTAATGCTCTCGAAGTTTTTATTTATTAGATGATTTTTTTGAAATCTCGACATAATTTTTGATCACCCGAAACTACAATTGGAAGGTTTGTTAATGGGTTTTAATTTGTTTGTCTATTTACGATGTCGAAATTTTTATTTATTTAATAATTTTTTGTATAATTTGCATTCACAATAAAATGGACAAAGTATAAATTTTACGCTATTCGACGAATTTAGAAAAACTCACTAACAAGTTGATAACACTGATGACTTTTGCCAACGAAAACAGAGTTCAAACGCACTCTTTGATCAAAATAAAGAACATTACTTTTAATTTGAACGAGTTGAAATAAGAATTTCCGATATAATAATAACGTCTCGACCGGGAAGTTTCCAACCACTACTCATTTTTCCTTATTCCAAGAAACGAGACGAATTATGTGCAGCTCATACACGAACCGCGTACCTAGAAGTATGAAGCAACAAAAACGTTTCGAGGAGACAAAGAATTAATCGCATTAAAAACGCCTCACAAAGCTGCAGTTTCGTCTCAGACCGATCCATCAGTCGGTGGATCTAGAAGACTCTATAAAGCAGTGGAATTGACATGACGCAGTAATCTGCACATAGCGAGCGTCATGTATCCATATCCCCTGCATATCAAAGAGAATTAGACATAAGTAGTATTAGAAAGACGGCCGGTTGGTCGGAAAACTCAAGCTGTGAAAGTTTTCACAACTTTTCATGATCGGTCGTTTATATCAAACGGTACTGATTTCGCGTCAGCGGTAAAATTAATGAATGAAATGTAAAGTCAAAAAAATTGTTAGTTGATTTTATTCTCTAAACATCTACTACGCAATCTCGAAGAATGAGGCAAGAAATATAATTAAAGGATCAAACGAACTTACCAAGTGCAGTTCGATCCGAAGTGACATGAGTGCCTTGTTCGAGATGGTTATGTCTCTCTCAAATTCTCAATAACTTTTTCCCCGTAATTATTTAAAAATTTTTGACTATGAGCATTGTCATAACGAGTGTACGAAAGAAAGAGGAACTCAGGTCCTTTTTTTTCTTCGCAATTATAGTGACAACCGCACGGATCTGGCGTACTACCACGTAATCATCTCGAACGAAGTACTCATATAATTTTGGATCGAACTTTACTTAATAAGTTCGTTCAATCCTTCAATATTTTTACAAAGTTTTAGAGCGAGATTCGAAGAACTATCGATAAACTTTAGTCTAGAAACGTAAAGCGTCTGATGCTCGAGCACTCTACAAAGATTTAAACAAAATAGCTTCCTGAAAAGTGAGTTCTCTAAAATAAAATAAGCGACAGCTCGAAAAATGTTAATCTTTTGAAATTCCGATCACATCTAAATAACAAAATTACCTAACATACATAATCGGGAGATGATTGAAAAAAGTATTCTTCTGTTTTATACTAACGCGAAATATTTCATATGGAATTGGAAATTTTTTTTTTAAAAGCGTGCTATTTTTCTGACCATGTATATAGGATCCTGAAGCTTTCTTGTCTCAAACGATCTTTATAAACGCATTGCTATCGTTTTAAATAACTGCACCAGCTGCTTAGAGTTTTCAATTGATCAGTAATCAATTGAACACGTGAGGGGATCGGTATTTCAAAATGCATTCATCTGGTAATTCACATCTACATTAAGGTTGTCCATATATTTTCGGTTTTCTGTACCTTTTGAATGTTCAGTCAAAAATCATCCTGAAAATTGGCTAATATTTCATAAAAATATTAACCATAATAGCCTTCAGCAAAGAAAAAGAACCGTATCTTCAAATCTTGTTTCGTTTTTCCTAATATGTTTTTCTTATCCAGATTCGAAATTGGTAGTCGGTTTGAGAATTCAAATGGTCGTCTTGCTCACGAAAGATTTCCGACGCTGAAACCACAATATTAGGATTCTGTTGAAATTTAGATGATAAATAATTTTTTTCACGTTTTCATCGTCCACGAATCAACCGGTCTCTTTGCATTGTTCTGGAGGATTTGAATAATATGTATGTTTAAGCATCTAGAGCTACCCTCGTACCGTAGAAATTCAATCCATCATATTTTCGAACTTGTGCTCTGCTGTATAGAGGCCATCAATGTTTCCATTAATGTTATATGAAAATGGACCAGAAAAAAATCAATGCGATGTTTTGAATGACCAAGCATTGAGACTTAATACGTAAGGGGGTATCAGTCTTAATAAGCTGATGATAATCCCATCATTCATTCCTAATTAGAAACAACTATCGCAATATGTTACTCATGATTCTGTCATCGGCCAAATCAATATCATATTCGAAAGCTGCTTTTGTCAAAGATGATGGTTTTGAAAATTTCTTGAATAGTGATTCTCCCCATTCATAATATCATCATTTCTATACGAGATTTCGAACAATACATTTTCTCGAAAGAAATTCCTTGAATGACTTGCACACATCACTTCTTTTTAGCCTGACCTCCATGAAAAACTTTGTTTAAAATCGACTCATTCAATAATAAAAAAATAATTAAATTCGATAATATACCCATGATTGCTCTTCCACCGAAATTTGGGTTTCAAGATTCAATTCTAGGGAATTTCATTCTTTACAAAAAATAGATTGATAATAAATTTCAAATCTGGAGCCGTTTCATTGCTATTCGGATAACAGATTAAAAACAAACGTACTCTCACGCTAATTTACGACTTTCATGATTTAAGACGAAAAATGATATTTAACCGATCGTTTGAAAAAACATTTTAATTTTTTGATGAATTTGTTACGTATTTATTACTCATTTATTCATTCATTATTCATTATTCAACGCATGCGATTAATCGCACGACCCTCATCATCATCTTATATTTGAATCTCCTAATGTGTCGGATGAATAAGGAGACTATTCTCGAAGTTATAATTATTATTTCCTAGTTCGATAAATTGGCTCGATATTCATCAGCTCGCATATATATGATATATTGTTATTTTGTGAACAAAGAAAAATATCTGAAATAAGGATAATTTATACTGTGATTAGGTTATTGGGAGTGATGAAAATGTTTTCGTCATAAAGTAATCATAAAAGTCATAAAACGTATGACACATCGTCTCACAGAGGACATATAGCGAGGTTCAAAGAAATTCGATATTGTCTCGACAGTTTTCGTTTTTCCTGTTCTTTTTTTATGCTCGACGTCGAAAGCCGATGACCGCTCATGTATATGTATTTAAAAATGAAGCGAGATCGACAGATAAAATTGGAGGCCTCACGAACTATGACCGAAAAAAAAAAATTCTTAGACTCATTTCAGAAGAAACACTGTCCAACCTAATTTTTTTAACTTTGTGATTGGTAAAGGACATACAGAAATTAAGACTTTTCAAACTTCTACCGTCAGCTACAGAGAGAAATAGAAGTAATAAAGAAACTGGGAAAATCCTTACTCATTTCACTGAGTGCAATAGAGGATGAATGAGGCCTAAAGAGAAATTGAGGAGAAAGAATAAATGGATAATAATAGATTCAAACGAACGAGTTAATGCTCGGTTGGTGACGATTCTGAAAGTAGTAACGTTCACGAAACTGCCGCCAACGTATAGTACATCGCCTGGTTACGACAATATATCGTTGCAAGATGTCAACGTTTTTTAGTGGTTTAGCGAACTTTCTTTGACTCACACCACCCGAGCGCGTGAACTTTGGTGTAATGAGGAAACTATAATAAAATGAAGGCATATACTTCTGTTGAATGATTAAAAGGAATCGCTTTTTGCAAAATAAATTGTTGCAAACATTGAAGGTAGATTATTGAGGGTTGATTTCAAAGAAATGGAGTTTTGTTATTTTCAATGCAAGGACTAATTTTTAAAACTTCTCCGATAGCATGTTTAAGCCGTGTTCGAGTAGATAAAGAAACGTTTGACAAAAAGAAAAATCGGATCCTCTTCCGTTCCCTAAATACTGGACCTTTCGCGAGCCACGAATTTACCATCATGAACGATTCTTTGACAGTTTGCATGCAGAAATTTTTAGGTCACAGACAACGAATCTAAACGAATAATTTGCAAAAAGTGATAGTTTTCAGTTAATACTGACTCTTATTTACAATTGCATTTTTTGTTCATATTGTGAAAAAATATTTATCGCGATTATGATAGTAGATTATTAGAAGATGGAAGAAAAAACACACATGCGGGCTCTATAAAAAATTGAGAGAAGTACATTTCCGTAGTACTAAAAAAAAAAATGTTATATTTTTAATTCACCTAAGAGTGTTTCAGTCTGCAAAAAGTTCCGGAATCTTTTCCGCAAATAAGCGATTGAGCCCTTGGAGAATTTTGAAACCTCGTAAACGAAATTACAAACGAGAGATTCGAGGCATGCGAGATGTGAAAAATTGAATTCTCGCTAAAAATGAAGTTCCAAATTTATACAAAGCTCCAAAAAGCTTCCGAAAATGTTAATATATATTCTCATCATCTTAATAACATAATTTGTCCCACGAGAAGTATAATATATTCGAGTATGTAAAAGTGCGGCACTGGCTTTTTTTTCGCTATTATTACGTTTGTAAAATTAAAAATAAAATAAACATAAGTTGCTTATCGAATACGAGATATGTTGCGAATTATATAATCACAAAATCTAAAAGAAAATCATGAATTCTGACTATCAAGCGAATCTTTATGGCAACGCCGCACGCATACAATTACAGTCTTATTTACGCTGAGCTTGCTACTAATACAAACGCATTGCATGGTGTAAAGCGACCGATGCTGTCAACCGAAAGCCTTGATGTTGTTACGATATAACTATTTTTATCATTAATCCCTGACAAAAATTACCACGTAGTTCATATGAACGTAAACAAAAATAATAATTGGACTCGAAGTTTCATTCTATGACTCGTAAAAATTGAAAGACGCAGTTCTTCGATTTTATTAATCGTCAATGTTGTAATTTCTCAAGTTGGTAGCGGCATAATCGTATTTCTGTTTTCGGTAATCCTTCTATATATAAATATGTTCGCTGAGAAATGTTCGTCCGTTTTTCAATTGAAAGACACTGAATGTAGTGACGCAATAAAAATGAATAATTTCGCCTGATATTTGTTTTTGCTCGTTCGTTTCGAATATCTCGCTTCACATTAATTGAATAAAAAATCATATTGGGGAATGTTTACTATTTCATTTCCAAACTTTGACCATTTCTATTCCAGGTTACTTTGCACAAGAAATGAGTATTTTTAAATTTTCAATCTCGCAATTTTTTTATACTCGCAAGTCTGTCCAATTTTTTTGGCATATAATTTCGCCCTTCTAGATTTAAACTAAAATACGACAGTAACTGGGCGCCTGGTAAAAGAATGATTGAGAACCAATTACTTTAAAAAACCTCATTGAATTCACAAAATTTATGGACCCGATTTCAAGGCAGACAGAATATTTTGTAGATTCTATAGTGGTAAACTTGTCTTTATCAAATAAATGAATTTGAATATGAATTTATTTATTATTTGAAATGTATTTACAAATTAGTGGTAGATTTTGTAAAACACCAAAAAGGTTGATTTTGGTTCTTTCTTCAAGTTAGTATTGAGAGTCCAATTTTTCCCCCGTGAAACAACCGATGACACTTTCGGAGGATCGATAGAACTTCTTAAAACCCTCCTTTTGTTCGCTGAACAATTATTATTTCACGAGATATCGATAATCAAAGACGAAAGGGCGACTTTTCATTCACCAGCCAATCCCTCATCAAAAAACCGTTCTTCAGAGGCCAGCAAAAAACTAAATGAAAGCCAAACGATTAGGCTCAATGATTCTGATATTTATTGGATCGTCAATTTTCTTTCCGAACCCTCGAAGAGCTTGAAAAAAAATGTGGTCAATTCTTGTTTCATGAATTTTCCTTCGATTCTGACACACGTGTTGCACAAGAAAAATTATGAAAAAATCTCGAAACACAAAACTTCCACACGGAGAGAAATTTTTGCGTCAGGACAGCGTAGGGCACGCTACTGCTACAAATTTTATTTGTTAATATGGTGACGACAAATTTATGTGCTGCTGTGACAAAAGTTTTGTGTCAAGAGTGATGTGTCGCATGAGCAGAAACTTTTTGCTGGTCGAGCAAATCTTTTTGCTAGTCGAGCAAATTTTTTTGCTGTTCGAGCAAATCTTTTTGCTGGTCGAGCAAATTTTTTTGCTGGTCGAGCAAATTTTTTTGCTGGTCGAGCAAATCTTTTTGTTGGTCGAGCAAATTTTTTTGCTAGTTGAGGGTTTTTGTTTTGACATGAGGTTTTTCATGTAATGCTCTTCAGATAATATTCGTGGGTAAATGGTTTTTTTGTTGTAGAAATAAAACAAAAAAAATTAATTCCATTTGTACGTGTGACAATTATCCATTTTTGACCAGTATCGGTATATACATAGATAAATTTATCAATTAAAATTACCTACCTAACCGGGATTCGAACCTGTTCCTACTACCTCACTACCTATGAACCCTAACCATTACACTACCGACCGCTTGTGAAAAATCGACATTTATTCCGCCTACTTGTATTTGCATAACAAAAAAATTAACAACTAATCGCATAAACTTGTAAAAATGATTCAATGCTTTTGGAGGACATCAGTCTATTCGAATATCAAAAATAAATATTTTTATACAAACAAAATCACACATAGGGAAATATATAGGGGAAAGCCGGGCAAAGCGGAACACCCGGGCAAAGCGGAACACCCCCCCAAAAAAGTGAAAATTTTTTTTTTCGACGGAAAGTTGAAAATCTTGATCATTCGTCTTAGGACATGCGTTAAAAACATAATATTCAATAAGACGTCCAATTTTTTCAAAAAATGAAAATTTTTTCGAAATTGAAAAATTTGCTCATTCAACTGCGAATATGCGTTGGAGAAGTGATATTCGTTATAAAATTGTGTATTTCTAAAAGAAAAATGAAAATAATATTTTTTTCTGGTTGAAAAAGTGGAAAATTCGATCATGCAGTTTTGAACATGCATTGATAACATACTATTCAATAAAACGATACATTTTTGAACATGGAAAATGAAATATGTTTATTAATTAAAAAAACAAATGTTTAAGAAAAAGTGCTCATTTTACCATGGTCTTACAAAAATCGCAGATATAATAAAGATCGTCTTTGTCGACTCCGGCGCAATTGCAATCGGCCCAAGATTTGCATTCGGTATAAAATTGCATTCGATGATAAATTCGAAATTTTTTTTCGTTTCAATTTCGTATTTAAAAATTCAAAATTTTCGAATTCGAAAGTCGAAAATTTTAAATTCAAAAGTCGAAAATTTCGAATTCAAAAGTCGAAAATTTCGAATTCAAAAGTCGAAAATTTCGAATTCAAAAGTCGAAAATTTCGAATCCAAAAGTCGAAAATTTCGAATTCAAAATTCCAAACTCCCCGAAAGTTGAATTTTTTTATTTATTTGAATGACAAAATTTCGAATTTATCATCGAATGCAATTTTATATCGAATGCAATTGAGCCAGAGCCGGAGATGATCTTTATTATATGTGGTATTTTTATAAATAAGACCATGGTAAAATAGGCACTTTTCATTAAACTTTTGTTTTTTAAATTAATAAACATATTTTATTTCCCATGTTCAAAACATGTATCATTTTATTGGATACTATGTTATTAACGCATGTTTGAAATTGCATGATCGAATTTTTCATTTTTTCAACAAGAAAACCATTATTTTCATTTTTCTGTTAGAAATATACAATTATATAACGAATATCATTTCTACAACGCTTATTCGCAGTTGAATGAGCAAATTTTTCAATTTCGAAAAAATTTTCATTTTTTGAAAAAATTGGTCATCCTATTGATTATTATGTTTTCAATGGATGTCCTAAGAAGAATCATCAAGATATTCAACTTTGCATCGAAAAAAAAAAAATTTCACTTTTTTGGGGGGGTGTTCCGCTTTGCCCGGGTGTTCCGCTTTGCCCGGCTCTCCCCTACATTTTTCCAAAAATTTTAATTTTATTAAAAAATATTCTATATAAAAACTTTACATAAAAATATTTTACATCAATTTTACGTTAAAATTCGTAAATACAGTTTGATTTAAATACTGCACCGTAAAACTACATACTTCCCATATGTGTGATGATGTGTGTAAGATTTTTCGCGTAATACACACGCACAACCAAAGGAACAAAGAATAAACCCTTGCATGCTAAGTTTGTTAATACGATATCCGTAAAAATGCTCGCTGAGCCAAATTAATATCAATGTAGCAAATACTTTGCTACATTAGCATAGCATTTGCTACTTCAACAAATCTTTTGTGGGTTCACATTTTTCGTTTCCGTAGCAAATATCCTTATGTTGCTATAACTAAAAATTTGCTACAGGAACTTATAATTTTGCTATTGCTACTAAAATGCTACTAGCAAAAAATCTTTTGCTGTTGTGACGGGATCATTTCTCTCCGTGCAACGTTTGGATTTTGATTTTTGGATTTTCTATTACTTTCCACGAGGTTACAAAAACAAGGTCTTTCAAAAATCATAGGAAAAGGTGGGAATTTTTTTCACTCCTTTGATTTTTTTGATGGAATGAGAAAAAAATACGAAAGTTTTCTCTCTCTCTCTCTCTCTTTGTCGTCCTCCTCCTCCTGTCCCTCCCTTCCTCCTGATCCCTTCGCATATTCGTCGTTAACTCGCAAAAACCTAGTTTGGACCTCGCCGGTTCGAGAATGATGAGAGAGCACAGGAAGTTTGTTGCCCTAGGGGGGTTTGGTCATCAGCTGTACCAAGTAGTGTATCAAGAGACGCGGTAGCGGCTTACAGTATACGTATATATGTGGCTATCTCGAATCAGTGCCACACAAGCTTTCCGGTGACATAGACCAGACGAGGGGTGACCTGATGGGAAGTGTCGTGCGAGAAATTGGTTAATTAGTTTTCGCGCAGGTCGTTTTGGTTCGGTTATACCTTCTGCTATATAGTGAAAAGACTGTGCTTCTCCTCAGACATTCGAAGAGCAGTTGGTTGTGTTATAGCATGGCGTGAAACAACTGCCATGCACAGATTTCTAGTATGCATTTTCTTTCTCTCTCTTTCCTTAGTGCAGATGGTTTTCATTTTGCTCCGGGCACTATGAAAAATTGTACGTACCGAAAAAAATTAGCAGGAAAGCAGTAAGATTTACCTTTCTTTTGTCAGTGTGTATAACATCGAACCTCCCCGACAGGCCTATCTCCATCACTACTCTATCTAGGTTTTTTCACGTTCCGTATCTCTTCGTATTTTATTTATACATGCTTCGACTATTTAAAGAATTTGAAAAATAAAAACATGAACAAGTAAACGAAGATGAGCAATCGAAAAAAAGCAATACATTAGAAGACTGACGGGAAGACAATGTCAAAAGCTATATAAAAGGCTGAGATGCAATCATAAGGTGAAGCGCAGTAAAAGCTAAAAGAAAAGAAATCGACGCACAACGCGGTAGACCCTGAAAATCGCGTTGTATATTTTCTCTCCCGATAACAAGCTTGTTGCAGTTGATTTCCTTTATCGAGCAGATGAATGCGATGAAACTTGTACAGAAGTACAAGGTTAAATTCTATGGCGGGAATGTAAACGAATTCTTGCCCGACCTAATTTTGATATGCAAGCATAAATCACAATACCTATCACGAGCCAATCCTGTGACGAAATAAACGAGGAGATTTCAAGTCTTATACCCTCTCTCCTTCAAAACAATGTCAGATTTTTTTTATTACATGCAATTAAAAATATGTAAATGCACATTACGTTTTTCAATCTGTGAGTCAAAAAGTAGACTGACTCTCGGGTTCCAATCTACTGTACAATCACTGCCATTTACTGAGCATTCATAACTCGGAATATTAATTGACAGGTGGATTTGAAAGACGCAACGTCTTAATCTAATAAAAATATTATTTGTCATAAGAATCGACAAATCTACAGGACAGCGATGTCAAGCAAATATATTGCAAAAAAATTCGCTCCACAGATTCTTATCCCGAAAGTATCGGGTTTCCGACTATTTTCTACTACTTTCAAAAATCTTCTCCGTAATATTTTATCAATAACAGCATATTTTGGAAATTGATGCGGGTTCACGTATTTTTTAACTCCCAACTGCCCGTAGGGCAAAAAGACGGGAGTTATTAGTTTTTACGTATTTTGATCATGATTAATTGAAATTCTGTAGCTCAGCACGTATTGAACATATTTGTGTTTTATTTTTTCATTGCATCGAAAAATTGAGCCTTTTCGCACATCTTTTAGACCCGAAATTTTGTTTTATCAATATCTAACTATAGAAAATGAATGCACAAGGAAAACGTTTGGAACTAGCCTGATATAGAAGAACTGTATATAAAGACGCGCGCCAGTTCGGATTGAAATTAGCTGCGCACAACAGTGTGGAGGCAATAGTCGAGCATGAACTTATAAGGATCCCCTTTCGATACGGCAAAATGCGTTTGAATGTGAGTATTTATGATTTTTAATTATTTCAGTGAGTTTGCAATAGCATTGTACAAACTATGTCGGGAGTTAAAAATCACAATCTCACATAAGATGCCAATTCAAACCCGACCGAAAATCGAGTCTAAATTTGTCGAAAAGTCATCAAATAAATGAAAACTGTAGAAGCAGTAATAGTCAAATACGTTGAATCTTATTAACCTCAAATAAAAAATTGAACTGAAGATTTTTTTTAGCTCAATTGAACTTATGGACACTGCTGTTCATTAATGCCTGGATTGACAGATTTGACACTTCTAAAATCTGACGTCTTGTTTCGCATCTATTTGAACTATATACTACGTTTGGGCTAGAGAATTCAGTAATATTGCTGATATACACGAACATGGCATTGAATCATCTGTTTCCATTTTTTTATATTTTATTAGCGTCAAGACGATACTTCATTCCCAGTGAACGTCAAGTTACGGTGAAATTTGAAGAACTGTTCAAATATGATGCATGATTATTATTTTCCGGATTGATGTTTAGCCGCAAAAGACCGATAGATTAGAATTGGTACTCTACTGAATCCAGACGTATCCATCGATGCACCAGGTTACCAGTTTTGGTAACACAACAAGCCAAATTTCCGCGTGGCATCGTTGGACACAGTAGATGCACCTGGAAAATTTATGATATCTTTCGCGACAGCCTTTCGCAGAGTTTCAACTCTACGAGGTCATTTTTCTTGCCGTTACACTTATCTAAACATATCCATCGATGCATCAGGTTATTTTGGTCACATAACGAGCCAAGTTTTCACCTGCCATCGTCGGACGCCGTGGATACGTCTGGAAAATTTAGCAGTTCTTTCGCGAAGTTCGACGAGGGCGAATTTTTCCGAGCTCAGATAAAATTAACGATTTTAAATTTACGTATTGAGATGAAACCAATATCATCACATTTTATGATTTATTACGGAAATAACGTTCATGATAGTTTGTTCCATCTCCTGTAAATTATAAAAGAAATTATGAGCACGCAAAAGATCGCAGTCTGGTTGTACAACCAATATTACTGCAATAGTCTATGAGAAGAAATGAAACCGAAGTTTTGCCCGATTGATACTTTATACAGAATGTATTCTACAACCGAATCACCTGCACATACACTCGGATTCATTCCAACTCCATCAAAAACGTCATTCGATCATAATGTGCAGTTTTCAATTTTTTCGAACCGAGATTATTATGCATGAAACGAACGATTTTTCACGTATTGAGATGAAACCAACGTCAGTGAATATTTCTCTCCGTCACACTTCGTGATTGATTACGGAAAAAACGTTCACGATAGATGGTTTCATCTCTTGTGAATGATTAAAAGAATTATGAGCATGTAAAAGCTCGTAGAGAGTTTTCCAAAGTGCTACTTTGACGCAGATTATTCTACCACTTAGGGCTATCATCGATAGCTTTTGCGTTTGCTGTGAGAATTTATTGCGTGCAGCGAAGCTATAGCATATTCTCAATTTTCGCCCGGTCATTACTATTAGTTTATATGGAATCATTGTTAATTTTTTTTTTCAATACTTCATTATCGTCACTTTCATTTTCTTTTTTTTTATATATTTCAATAATATTGAACAAAAATATAATTCATAAAATAAATCAAACTTGATTGTAAAACATTTTTGGAAATAGCTGTCAGCTGTCATTCTGACAAATTGCTTCCCAACCTCATTGACATAAGAATTACATATTCTAAATTTGACAAATTTCTATTACGAGTATATTCCGATGACAGTTGACATTATACGATCTGGGGTTTTCGCGCCTTCGCAAAGCGGCATTCTACAGCTTGAAGCATGTCAATCATTATAAATGAGAAAAATCACGGTAGAAAAGTTACTCCTTAATGAACAGCAGTGTACCTACCATGCATGCAGGTCTCAACTCACCGAGAACTTCGGTCGAATTTTTATTCATTTATTACAATTTAATTTGTCATTAACGATTGATAGGTTTAGACGTATTCGACTATTACTGCCTTTATACTTTTAATTTATTCAATGACTTTTTATAAAATTCAGACTCCAATTTTGGTCGGGTTTAAATTGGCATCTTGTGCGATATTTTGATTTCATTGGCAATTTTTCTCGAGCTCTCTTGTAACACTTTCTGGCAGTTTTGGGTTGAACAGGCAATCCGTCACCAGAACTTATATTGGGGTTGAAAAGGGATGGTATAAGGGATGGTACTTGTCTCAACTTCTTTTACTGCATTTATGCTGTTTTTTTGTGTTAATGAAATCAATCAATGCATCTCCCTTTTTCTCTGCTTTCCCTCTGTGCTTCTCATTCTTTCTCCTTTTGGCTCTTCTTTCAATCCAGTAAAGCTGCTTAGCGCAGCACAGCTGCATGAAATATTTACCGTAGAAGGACTCGTATAGCCATATAGTAATGAGAACGTGTTGGGTTTTTCAGTTAAATATATGAGGCATTCCACACCATTCCACGCGGTTGTGAACCCGACCGTTTTTCATTTTTATGAAATCATTTTATAAAATAGTACCCAACCAAAGGAATATTCAAACAAATTTTTAGATTTTCATCCCACGTCTTTCAAGAGTTACGATTTTTCAAAAAAAAACTCAGATCTAGCGAGTTCTAGGAACGTTTCAACGCCTATATCTCTGGAAATAATCAACATATGGAAAAATGTTACTCCATCGGTTTTTTTTCGTATCTGAAGTAAAAACTATTGTTTTTAAAGATGATTTCCATTTTTTATTTTTCCCTAAAAATTCTCTAAAATAGAAAATGACCAATTTAGCGACTTTCGACGCTGGTCCCATCATGGGCCTATTTTTTTTTCTAATATTGAAATATTTTTAGTGTAAAAAAATGAAGTTATCTTCGTGAGTCATATCATAACCATAGATATATCTGTGATTATGATATACTTAAGAAAAAACTTCAATTTTGTGCAAAAAAACTTTGAGTTTGTTAAAAAAATCAAAAAAGTAGATATTATTAAATATATATCTCTTATGATTTATTATTTATGTTATATTATTTATGATTTAACCAACGGAGTTTTGAAAAGGAATGAAAAGGGGCTGACTTCTTTTTGCGCTGTTAAAATATTTTTTAGGATTTTTTTGGACCCAATATGCACTTTTAGGCATGGTCTTTTATCGATCTCTTTTGGCTGTTTTAAAGTAGAGGCATACATAATTTGTAGAATATGATGTCTATCATTTTTTTCATGAAAAACTTTGAACGAGAAGTGCGGGTTCCAATTTTGTTTTTGTCCCATGTTTCATAAAAATAAATTTCGCAAAAATGTTCAATTTTTACTTGAAAAAAAAAACGGTATTTAGGACATGCAGTGTAACTGGAAGACCTACAGGGTTTTGATAGAATCGTCATGAGAGTAAAAAGTGGGATGCGATTATACTGGTTTCGATTAGAAATTTTTCGGAATCCCTTTTTAGTCCCTGTTAATGGAAATTCAAGGAGCCTTCGAAAAATTCGATATTCGTATCTCGAGAACTATTTCGCTTCAGTCAGAGTACGAAGAAAAAAAGTTGTAATTGATCATTTTAAATATACTGAAAAGTTTTCCAATTTTTTTTTGCCCTTTTCCGTTTCCGAATGGACGAGTTATTTTTTTTTAGCCATTTCATAGTAAATCCTACATTGAAAGAGTAAAACTCAACGCTGTACGAACTTTTTTTCTATTAAAAAAAAACCGTTAAATCTGAACATTGAGACTTGATAGTTTTTTTTTCACGCAACAGACGTTTCTCCTCGATATACGAAAAAGCCGAAACTCTTGAATTCTGGAAAAATTTCAGTCAATCCAGTATGATTGATTGCCTATAATTGTTTACCCTCGTCTCGGTTTCGTCAAAAACTGGAGTTTTTTAGTTACGTTCCATGTTCTAAAAAATGATCTTTTTTCGACAAAAGTCGAAAATCTTTACGAAAAAAATAGCATGAAACTTGAAAAAAAGAAACAAAATTGAAGTTCATGTACCTGGTTCCAAGTTTTCTATCAAAATAACGATAGAAATTTTTTTTACACGTTATATATCCATTTCGAAACAGCCGAAAAATGACCATTTTCCAAAGTGCGTTTTAACTCGAAAAAAATCGTAATAAATATTTTTAAAAAGCAAAAGACATGTATCTTCATCAAAGCCCGTTTGTTGAATTGAAATATCTGCTTTTTTTTTTGACAAAGCAATCGAACTTGTAATGCACCTGAAAGTGACATCAGTGTTTACATAATTTTGGCGGGCAGTGTACTCGAATGATTTTTTTTTCATCAACTGACAGTGTTTTGAGTAATGCTAAAGCGTTTAGCATACTTTCTAGATATGTAATAAAAATAGCAACCAAAAATTAGCAAACACAATTTTAATTTAAATTAAAAATATGTCCGTCCCTGCCAGTACCCTTTCCCCTTAACGTACAGACCCTAGCTTTGTCGGAAAGTTTTTTTAATTCATT
The DNA here is from genome assembly GCA_037893425.1 of Campoplex nolae. NCBI lineage: Eukaryota > Metazoa > Arthropoda > Insecta > Hymenoptera > Ichneumonidae > Campoplex > Campoplex nolae. The sequence goes on along the minus strand of JBBLXU010000882.1, from coordinate 30,978 downwards.
CAGAGGCGAACCCTGAGCGGAATTTGGAAAAAAAATTTCAACCCCCTTATTCGCTCTGTGCACACCCATACACACTCACCAAAGTGAGAAAGTGCAGTCGTGTATATGCATACTGGTGGCGACGCCAATAGCCGGAAAAGACATTTTTTCTCGAAAAAACGTATGTATGTACACGACTACACATTCTCACTCTGGTGACAGTGTTAGGTATGCACGGTCCCAATTTGGGGTTGACATTTTTCGTAACATATATGTTACGATGATGAAAAAAGTTCATCAATAGAGACTTGAAGTTGAAAAAATATTCTTCAATAGCAATTACCGTATTCTGGTACATAATGTATCATTTTCCTACTGAGTAAAGAAACATCAAAACGAAATTTCGGATTGATCAATTAATCGAAACAAAACAATTTATAGAATGCGTCGTAATCGAAATAACAATTAATCGATCACTTCGATTAATCGATTAATCACACGGCCCTAATTCACACAAGAGTCAATTGATTTCTTGTCAGTTAAGAAATGCTCTCTACTACTCCTGTAGAAATTGATCATAAACTATCAAAAAAACTTCAAAAAAAAGAAAATAGAAAAAATGAACAAGCAACACAACTCTAAACCATTTGGAATTCCAAGTAATTGACAGGAAAATTCACAAAATAAAGGTAATAACTTACGAAAGATAATGTTTCAGTAGAAAAGAAATAAACGATTCTGAAAAGAACTTAGATCGAGAGCCGAAACGTCAAAAAGAAATGACCGATTCTATTGACTTTCACCATTGAAAGACAAAGCTGGGCAGTAGTCGCAGTTACATCATTATAAAAATTATTGTAGGTAATGATAAGATATATCAGATAAAAAATTTAAGCCATCTTGAAATTGTTTACTTGGAAAACTGTTGCCCCGGCAGTGTTTTGAAAATACGTGAAATTTTGGAAAAATAGTAATTCGAGAAAAGGGTGCTAATTCAACCGGATTTTTGTTAGGAGTGGAAAGTTAGTTTTTTCTCTTCCCAACCGTATCTAAGGGAACTCACCTGACTTTTTTGAAATTTTCATTTCAACAAAATTATCCAGCAGAAATTTTTGAAAAATGTTCATTTTTTTTTCTCATTCACAACTCATCGAAAAATCGAGGTCAAAGGTCAAATTTTTCATTTTTAAATGTTCTTTTGTTTGAAAACATTCAAAAAATTATGAAATGAATCATTCAAGCTGTTTTCTCAAATTTGACGCATAAATTTGTTTTTTCTACAGAGTCTGTCTCTTCCAATTTTTTTCAAATTTTCTCATCAAAAGAAATCATATTTTCGACGAATTTCAAGTCTAGTACGATCGTGGACAAATCATTTTTTCCATGTATTTATATGATTTTGTTCAGTTTTTTTATCGTCTGTCTCCTCCGATTTTCTGCAAATTTTTTCATCAAAAGTAATTTTTTTTTTTTTTGACGAATTTTAAGCCCAGTGCGATCGTAGACAAATCATTTTTTCTGTGTGTTTTCATTATTTTATTGAATTTTTTTTCCAATTCTCAATAGAAAAACGTTATTAAAAAGAAGTAAGGTATACTAGTATTCAAAAAGATGTTAGTCATAAGAAAGAATTAGATACGAGACACCAGAGAGCCAAACCAATTCCTCGAACCCATAAACTGCATTATATAATTTCAGCGGGAAATGGTGCGCTTAAAGTAAAGTTAATTTCACAATGTGACGAATTCAAATTGGGCAAAACTTTCAAACGCGTAAGGGAATAAATGGAGAATCAGTAATGAAAAATTTTGCAGATGAAATGAATTAAACCCTTACCTGTACTGCAATAAATAATTTGTTGTGCAATAAACACAAATCAATATTACTAACCAATATTTAGTACAGAAAGAATGATTTACTCACGATCACAGTAGGCACAAAATTCTTTAGAATAGTAACGACTTTTTATGAAAAAATGTTAAGAAAATCAAAGATGACGGAATCACTCTACAAAAAAGGTTTTATACTGAGAGTTGGGAAAAAATTCGATAGTCATAAAAACAGAAAAAATGATTTACCCACGTTTGCACGGGGCTTAAAATTCGTCGAAACAATAACTACTTTTCATGAAAATATGAAAAGAAAATCGAAGGCGACACTCGCTGTAGAAAAAACGATTTTATGCTTAAAATTGAAGAAAAAAACACAGGTAAAAAAAAATGTTTACCCTTCATTCTTTCGGTTTACTCTATTTTTCAAAAAGTCGTAAATGAATAATAAAAAAAGTGGAGAGTTTTTAAAAAATGTTTGCTTCATCGATTTGTTGGAATAAAAATTCCAAAAAAAAAATTAGGTGAATTCCTTTCGGTGAATTTGAGAAAAGAAAAAAAATAGCCAAATAAAAAATGCAAAGATCAAGCAGTGGCCAATTTGGCGTGGAATGACCCATACAATGACCCTCTCTCCCCTCTCACTATACGTATGTACATGTAGAGGAAGGAGAAAGAGAGAAAGGATAGTAGCTCAGAGTTGTCAACTCAGCCAGAGCGGAGTAACGAACACATGTTCGGACGCAAGTCTCCATAATCTGCAGCCATTCGTTTCGCACATTCACAAATACATATATTTACATATGTCCCACAATAGTTCATGTATAATCCGCATACAACTTTTGTAATGTATATGGGGCATTTAAAAATGAACTTACCACTTTGGTATTTTGATTTTTTTGACATGTCTAAATATGTAACGTCAGTGAAAGAAGTTAATTGAAAAACGCTTTGAAAATTTCAATTTGTTTCAATCATAACGTAACCTACTTGATCATAAAGATAATCCTAGAAATAATTCTAGGATTTATGTTCATTTATGTACATTTATGTACATGGGTTTTGTGTGTTTATTCCAAATCTCGTGAACACCAAACATAAATTCGAATTTTCATACATTTTTTTTTTTTTTTTTGATAAAACGATTTTCAGGCATTGCAACAATTACACCGTATAGTTAAAGTCCGTATAAGACGCAAAAACTTTTCCACATTACTCCTAATACTACAATAACATCATCGAATGAGCGACGGAAACAAACATCCTATGTACATAAACTACGATGTCGATTGTTTTAACCTTGATTCATGAAGTGTTCCTAACCGACCAACCCATATCGGGGAGTTTGCGCTGAGTAAAAGAAGCGCCGGGCCCAATTCGATTATTTATCCGGTGCGCAGAAACGGAAAGACGAAGTGTGTCCATCGCTCGATGTTTATAAGTCAGATGCAGAGCCGATCATCGAACGAGGACGCAGTGTACTTTAAGGGATAACTTTACTAAACTAAGTTTTTCTTACAACACTATATATGGTAATATGAGATCTTTATACTGAAAATATCATAAGCAATAATCATATTGAGAGTTGAATTAAAAAGAAAGTGATAACGATTTGTGTCTGTTCACGTTTAAGGGTTGAATTTTCCGGGAAAAAGCCCAAGCATGTGTTCGTCAACATCTGCTAGCCAGGTATGTCTCATATTTTATAGAGGACATTCTGGCACACTTTTGCTGGATGCATTTTTCCTTTTGTATTTTTCAGTGAATTTCAAGGTGAGTCCAAACGACTGCACTAGCGGAATTTGAGCACCCAGACATCTTGCTGTCTGCAACGTGGCCAAAGGATTTGAGGTTATTCAATCTGGTCATTTTTCATGCCATTTCGTCGGTAGTATAGATAAACGAATTTAATAACGACATTTAAAAGGCGGTGGGGGAGGGGATTCAGTTTCAATCTGCTTTTTCAAAAAGCTTCTACAATATTTTTGACATCCATTATGTCGTTACGAACATGACCGTTTTTCGCTCTTTGTCTTACATTAACAGTTGGACGGCATTCTAAGAATAAATTTTTTTCGAAGGTTTTCCCAACTGATACGTTTACTGGGGCAGTAGTAACTTCAATTTTTTTGTTGTTCTAAAAAGTTTTGCACGAATTTTTTCACGTAGATATCCTATTTTTTAGCAAAAAACAGATAGAACCTAGAATATCTCATATAATATGAAAACTATTGGGTTTCGATGAAATTCGAATCTCAAAAGGGTAAAAGAATGCGTTTGTTTTTTGCTGAATTCTCTAGAATTTTTTCGGGGTTAGTTTTCAAATTTTTTTTTACGATTTCTAGTCAAAACTGAAAAATTGATTGCCTTATCTTGATAATTGTGGGATTTGTGATAAAATTTTAAAAAAGAAAATAGTATATTACATGCCTAGGCCAGAAAAGTATTTTCACCTCAAACAGTTATGTACAAAGGGGAACTGGCCCCCAATGTTGAAGATATTGGACCTTCCTAAACAGTTGGTGTGAGCAGGTCGAATCTGGAGCAGATATGAATTACCTACTCTTACAGACGGCGTATATCAAACCCGTACATGAGTGAACAATTTTTTTTGTTTCAACGTATTTTTTGCATCAATAATCCTACAGAAGAAACAATCCGATAATTATGTGATGAGCGTACTTCGCCAACGAAAAGTAATTTCCCATTTCTAAAGCAACCACCGCAAAGAAGGAATCGATGCTGTTGAAGAGGCTGACAGTGTCGCCAGTCAAGCTAGTGTTTTTCCATATGGAATCCGAATAGAATGGTCAATGGTTGCATTTTACATATGTAATTCTCTGGCTGGTTATAAAAACAAAAATAGAAGAGAGTTTTTAAAGGACTGACTTTTTCACTCATGAAGCCGCATTCACAAGAGCACCCAACCAAGCCAGAATCGCACAAATCTTTAGCTAGTTGCAGCTAAGAAATTTTGTTTTTGCACGAGATTGGTAACCCAGCCTCATTAACAGATACATTTGGAAAGAGTAAGCGATGTTAATCCTGTAAAGTCGATACCTACAGGAAAACGCAATACTGCCACGTGAAGTGTCAAGAAGCGGTCTATAAAGATCATCGTCTTATGTGTTGTGCACATTGTGTTGAACTGAACAATCTTACTGAAGAAAAAATAGTATTTTTTCAAAGTTGTTATATTCAAAATTAGTTATTATATTCAAAGTTATTATTTTCAAAATTATTATATTCAAAGTTTGATATTTTTAATATCAAAGGTGACAAATAGAAGTTCAACATTATTTAGTTCTTACTTAACAATATTACTGAAGAAAAAATACTATTTTTTCTTCAGTAAGATTGTCACCTTTGATATTACATATTGATGTAATATCAAAGGTGACAAATAGAAGTTCAACATTATTTAGTTCGTAAAATACACGATAAAAGAAATGTTTTTTTGGTAATAAAATGTGTTAATATTAATGCCATAATAACGTGTCCAAACTTACGCATTAAATATTTGTAAAATGAACCAGAAAATTTTTTCCTTCAAAGGGACTTTCAAAACAAACTTTCAAACAGACTTTCAAGTGACGGTATCTTAATTTTTCACGAAGTTACGATTTTTCCAGTGAATCACTGTTTTCGTACTAATAAGTTGCTTCATTCCTTAAAAAAAATATATATATATGGGCAGATCCATTACTTCTCGACGAAAACGTGCGCGCTCAGGTCAGCGATTTTGATGCTGATTTTTTCCTTGAAAGTACATCAAAAAAGGAGATGATCCTGAAAATTTGAGCCCGATTCGATCAAACCCGGCCGCTGGAGAATTTTTTGAAATTTCAAAAAAGTCAGTTTTTTGATCATTTTCAAAAATTTATATTTCAGCTTCTATATCACTTAGAGATTCCGCTCAAGCGGCATTCTTTTCGGTGAACGCCCTACTTTTAAGAAAAAAATATAAATTAGTGATAAACTCAAATCCGGCTCAGCTGGAAGCTGTTAACTAAACCACTGAATCGGCAAAATTTTACCTGTTTTTAAAATTCTCCCGAACCTACCAGTTGCCGAAGGGAGGGACAAATAACGGGTGTTTTTTTGTTAGGGTGTATTCTGTTGATATCTGCCCTAATTTCTTCCGATTGCTTCGATTTCGTCACTGTAGAGCCATTCAAAGATGATCGATTTTTCAAAAATCGCTATGTTTAGATAGCTGTCATTTTTTCTCTCGAACTTCGATTCCCTTGAAATTTACAGGGAAGTTGCTTTGATATGTCCCAAAGAAGTCCTGAAAATTTCAACTAGGGAATCGAGCTTGGATCCGAGTTATGAATTTTCAAACATCCCGAAAATTGCACCGTAAATAATACTTTTTGCAAGTAATACCTCATACGTCAAATGAGTTATTGATTTTTTTATAGTCATAAATCAAATACCTAATTTGACTATTTCATGTTTCTGTTCTTATGCTGTTTATTTAAGTTGCGCATAAAGTAAATATTGCGCGCTTAAGAGCACTGCGATCATACTAACGTTGTTCCAATGTATGCTTGAGGTGGCGCTGAAGCTCTTTTATCAAGTAATTTATCCGTATGGTGGCGTAACTAAGATACCTGTATGGCACCCCTACCATCAGTGGAAAACGACGTTACTCGAACGTTCCTAAAAAAATGTTTGGCTGACTTTTTGGCGAACTAAGTGGAGAAGATATCTTCCTTTTACGTTCGAGTAACGTTTTTGTTCCGCTGGCGGCAGGGTTGCTACACAAGTACCTCAATCACATCACGATAGGGATGAATTACTGGATAAAATAGCTTCAGCGCCACCTCAAGCATACATTGGAACAACGTTAGTATAATCGCAGTGCTCTTAAACGCGAAATATTTACTTCATGCGCCACTTAAATAAACAGCATAAGAACAGAAACATGAAATAGTCAAATTAGGTATTTGATTTATGACTATAAAAAAATCAATAACTCATTTGACGTATGAGATATTACTTACAAAAAGTATTATTTACGGTGCATTTTTCGGGATGTTTGAAAATTCATAACTCGGATCCAAGCTCGATTTCCTAGTTGAAATTTTCAGGACTTCTTTGGGACATATCAAAGCAACTTCCGTGTAAATTTCAAGGGAATCGAAGTTCGGAGAAAAAAATGACAGCTATCTAAACATAGCGATTTTTGAAAAATCGATCATCTTTGAATGGCTCTACAGTGACGAAATCGAAGCAATCGGAAGAAATTAGGGCAGATATCAACAGAATACACCCTAACAAAAAAAAACACCCGTTATTTGTCCCTCCCTTCGGCAACTGGTAGGTTCGGGAGAATTTTAAAAACAGGTAAAATTTTGCCGATTCAGTGGTTTAGTTAACGGCTTCCAGCTGAGCCGGATTTGAGTTTATCACTAATTTATATTTTTTTCTTAAAAGAAGGGCGTTCACCGAAAAGAATGCCGCTTGAGCGGAATCTCTAAGTGATATAGAAGCTGAAATATAAATTTTTGAAAATGATCAAAAAACTGACTTTTTTGAAATTTCAAAAAATTCTCCAGCGGCCGGGTTTGATCGAATCGGGCTCAAATTTTCAGGATCATCTCCTTTTTTGATGTACTTTCAAGGAAAAAATCAGCATCAAAATCGCTGACCTGAGCGCGCACGTTTTCGTCGAGAAGTAATGGATCTGCCCATATATATGGAAAAACTAAATTTCTAAAATTTCATGATTGATATATCAAATTGAGGGTTTTGTAATTTATCGAGTGTATTAACAGGGGTAAGAAATGGACCGACTTGGAATCCTCAGGTGTACGGGCACGTCCAGCCGAAAAACCGCTTCAGGTGGTGACTCTCACCAAACGCTTTTGTCAGAGTCACTGCCAAATCTTCTCACCAAACTCATTAAACGCTTTTAGTTAGAGTAATCTTCGCGATAAAGACTCTTTTTTAACGTTGTAAATTCGGAAGAGCTGTATGAGACCGAGTAGCTGCAATTATAAGAAAGAACTTTTATTTTAGCTTTTCACTCCATTGTTTTGTTTTCGTTCGTCGGATGAATGTTGTGGTGCGGAAGTTGACGGATAATTTTTCAATTTGATTTTTGGTCTCAGTCATCACCCTGAAAAATTCCCAATTGGAAGTTGGGACTTGAGTGGGCAAGTGAAACCCGATTAAGTACCAAAAGGGACTTTTTTCCCTTACTTGATTCAACCTAGAACTGTTGTCAAAGGTCAGTCAGAAAAAAGACCCTATTTAAGACTCCAAGCCTCACTTTGGGACTTATGACGTCACATCTAGTTCTAATTCAGTGGAGAAAAAAGTTCGATTCGGGGCTTAATTTGGATCTGCCTAATTCAAGTCCCAATTAGGACTTTTTTCTACTTTTTCGGACTCGCTGATCAGTTAGGGCAGGAAGAATTGTTTTGATCGAATAGTGACGGTTTTGAGCCTAAAAAAAGTTGTAAAAACCGCGTAATTGAAAGCTGATAGAATTTATGATTATTTTTCATTCATGACTGTTGGTTATATAGAGTCGTATTTGAGATCACGACTTTTTTTCACCCTACAACTAGGGCCCGAAAGCAACCCACGCGAACCTTCAACTACGCTCTTGTAGTGATGAGTATTATTATCGACTCTTGATATGAACCATAATTTAATTTAAATGTTTGTGAGTAGTGTCGCGTCGTTAGCTGTCGCGCAGTGTGCTCCGGAATCGTGTGTGGGGTGTGTACGGACCCCAGCCATGAATTAAAGTTCAATTTTAGTGATAAGAGTTCGGTGAGTTAATTTGATATCTCTTTTTATAAAGTAGGGTTGTGACGCGTGAATTGGCTGTTTATTGTCATCGCTTTTCCGCGATTCTGATTGGTTCGCTATTTCATCACACGTAGTCCAAGAACGACTCTGAAGTTATTCTGTCTGCTCTCAAATGTTACTATGACAGCTGATTTTTCAAATGTTCATGACAACTCAGATTCCTTCTCGACAAGTCATGCATCGGAATTAACGATAACAAAGAAAAATTATTCTCAATATATTTCACAAAAGAGAAATTTTATCAAAACTTGAGCAATTGATAAAGAATAATCTTTTGTGTATAATTTATTTTTTCAAATTCAATTAACGGTTCGAATAATGTTGAGGTTTATTTCATAATTAAAAATAACGTCAGGCAAGAAGTTATCGCACGCGAAGCGCGCGCTAAAATCGCCTAGTTTTATATTAAAATCAACATTTCGTATAGTATATTATTACGTAATCCAAAGATAATATTTGACTATATCATTGAAGGATTGGAATAAACAATAATAAAAAATAAACAAATTGTGCAATGTCTCGATGTTATGATTTGCGCTCCGTGGCAGGGGTCCACGATACCCTGCGAGCAAAAGAGAGGATTGAAGCACTGGATATTCCTTCTGAAGATGATGTATGTATGTATCATGTGGACTGGCTCCGATTAGCGTCCTCAGGCGGTACAGTCATATGGCTATGTTCTTTCTGAAGATAAAAAAGACCACGAGGAAGGTTGGAGTGGTTCAGAGGACGAGATGGAAGATACTCAACCGGAGGTTTCAAGATCAAAAGATCGCAAAAGCCACTCTTTTTGCGTTAAGTGCCGCTGAGCCATGTGCGAAGATCACAAATTTTTGTTGTGGACCGATTGTGCGGCTAATGATTGAATTTTTATGTTAATCTATAATAGGAGGAAATCTGAGATCACGAATTCACACGAATATAATTTTTGTTACCAATTTTTCATGAATAAAAGCTCGTAAAACACAATTGTGGGTTTTGGGATTTTTGTCATTTTCAATGGCCCCAACAAATATACTTTTTTAACTGAATAAAGCAAAAGTAATTTTTCCCTAATGGCCTTCATTATCTTAATCTGAGTAGAATCGAATTTTTTGTACCCCATTCTCTTCCTTATAAACCTACGGAGAAAAACGCGTTTGACGAAATCTGTTTGTCAGCATAGGACCGATTTCATAAGCAAGTAAAGCGTGGGGTGCGTTCGGACCCCAGTCATGAGTTTGGAGGTACAGAAAAAGAGTCATGAGGTGTAGGGTTAACGATTAAGCATTCAAAAAAACTATGTAAGTGTGAAGAGTTGCAAAATTGAAAGAGCACGTTTCTGTGATGTTTTTTCGAGTCCGATAATCCTCCACTCCCCCCTTCAAAAGTCCCCCCTTGTAAAAAATCCTCCCCTCAAAAAACTCCTTGCAAAAATTAAAACCCTGTAAAAATTCATGCCTGTATAAAAATATCACTTAACAAAAAACCAGATCCTTTCAATAATTCGCGGTAAATTACAAAAAATGTTCGACTGAAAATTCTTTTCCGCAATAATTGCCTCAAATAAGCAACTTGTTATGAATCGTTATGAAAATCAAACTCAAATGGAATTGATGACTAAATAACCCACAAAAAGATGGTAATTCAATCTTTGCAAAACGGTTCAGTAGGAAAATTACAAAAATTGTTAAATAAACATGAAAAAAATAGCATGGATGCTGTAAAAAAAAATTGAGACAAGTATACACTACCGTCGGAAAGTTTCCGGACAAAAGTCGGAAAAAGTTGCCACACTCTTTTTCATGTTATTCCGTCGATAACGTAGATAAATTAATTTAATAAACGGCATTTTGAAGGGGAGAAATTCCATTTCATTTTGCTTTTTTTGAAAAATTTTTGTGATTTTTTTTACGACTAGGACGTCATTTTGATAACGACCATTTTTCGTCTTTTTTTTTTCCTTTTTACAGAGCGACCGCGTTTTCAGTAGACATTTTTTTTTTTTAATTTCTTCGACCGGATCTTGAAAAAGCAAAACTTAAGCTTCAATTTCGTATTTTATAAAATCCGTTACGATTTTTTTTGAAAAAGTTATCATGTTTTTGGCGAAAAAAGACGGAACTCAGTAATTCCTGCGTAACACGAAAACTATCACATTTAGGAAAAAATCTTAGAGAAGTGAAAAGTTGCCTCTGAGATTGTTCTAGTCACTCGATTTTTTTCAGATTTTTTTTCCGAAATTTTTTTTTCCATTGATTTCAGTCGAACTTCAGGTCTATCAATTTCCGTAATTTAAAAACTATGGGTTTTTTCACCAAAAGTCCAAGGACAAAAAAGTTTTATTTCTTCATTTTGAACGTTTTGGAATTTTTTCAGATTTTTTTTCGAATTTTTTTATCCGACGATGTTGACGATGGTGATGAACATCATCGGAGAAAAAAAAATCTGAAAAAATTCCAAAATGTTTTAAATGAAGAAATAAAACTTTTTTGTACTTGGACTTTTGGTGAAAAAACTCATAGTTTTTAAATTACGGAAATTGATAGACCTGGAGTTCGACTAAAATCAATGGAAAAAAAAAATTTGGGAAAAAAAATCTGAAAAAAACGGAGTGACTAGAACAATCTCAGAGGCAACTTTTCACTCCTCTAAGATTTTTTTCTAATTATGATAGTTTTCGTGTTACGCAGGAATTTCTGAATTCCGTCTTTTTTCGCCAAAAACATGATTACTTTTTCAATAAAAATCGTAACGGATTTTATAAAAAACGAAATCAAAACTTGAGTTTTGCCTTTTCAAGATCCGGTCAAAGAAATCGAAAAAAAAAATTTCTACTGAAAACGCGGTCGCTTTGTAAACAGTAAAAAAAAAGACGAAAAATGGTCGTTTTCAAAATGACGTCCTAGTCGTAAAAAAAATCGCAAAAATTTTTCAAAAAAAGCGAAATGAAATGCGATTTCTCCCCTTTAAAATGCCGTTTATTAAATTAATTTATCTACGTTATCGACGAAATAACATGAAAAAGAGTGTGGCAACTTTTTCCGACTTTTGTCCGGAAACTTTCCGACGGTAGTGTATTTATTCCCTCCAAATAGTAGTTCCGGGTAGCGAAAAACTAAGTCTAGACTTCCCAAACAGTCATTGAATGAATAAAAACCTCAAAATCATAAAGTCCAAAAAAGTTTCCTCGCTCTTTTCCATGCTATTTCGCCAATTTTATAGATAAATTAGTTTAGTACACAGCATTTTGAAGGAAAGGAATGCCGTTTCATTTTGCGTTTTTTTTTTAATTTTGCGATTTTTTGTACGACTAGGACCTCATTTTGAAAACGATCGCTTTTCATCATTTTTTTTATCCTTTTACAGATGGACCGCGTTTTCGGAAGAATTTTTTTTTCCAATCTCTTCGATTAGATCTTCGAAAGGGAAAGCTCAAGCTTCAATTTGGTTCTTGTTAAAAGGTGGTATGGTTTTTTTTCAAAAAGTTCTCTTGTTTTTGGCGAAAAAAAAACAAAATAGCAAGAAAAGCTGCTTGCAACGGTGAATGCGGAAAAATGGTATGTCATATACTATCGTGCATTGCAGCAGTGTTTGCAACATGGATTGAAAATTACCAAAGTACATAGAATCTTGAAACTCAAGCAATCTTCCTGGCTCTAAACATACATTGATTCAAATATTCAGTTTCGTACACGTGCAAAAAATAATTTTGAAAAAATCTATTCAAACTAATGAATAATGCAGTTTTTGGAAAAACCATGGAAGATGGTCGTATCCACTTACAAGTCAAATTGTTAACTGAATCGGCAGGCCGATATGAAGCAAAGTCTATAGTCATAAATCGTAACTTTCACAGTCAAAGTATCTTTGCGGACAATTTAATCGTTTTAGAGTTGCAAAATCTTCAAGTCAAATTCGAGAAACCGATATACGCGGGGATGTCTATTTTGGATAACACGAAGACTTGTCTATTGCGTAAGGAGTTCATGACTCCGACGTATGGAAATAAATGTAAAGTCATGTATACGGCTGCTAATTGTTATGAAACTAGTGACCACTCCACTGACAAGGTATATGGGGCATTCCACGCCACATCGACCTGGGTCTGACCCTCGACTCCTCAAATCTTGTTCTCGATTTTTCCTATCATTATTCTCACTCTATCAAGCGATTACAATTTTTTTCAAATTTTTCAAAATAAATTTGAACGCGTCATGAATTTTTGAATTTTTTTTTCGAACACCTCGATGGCCGTAATCAAAAAATATGAAAAATTCTCAAAAATACAGTGTCAGATATAAAAAATGTTGGTGTAAAATTCATAATGTCTGGGCCTTTGCTTCAACCCGTTTTTTGAGCAAAAAAAATGGAAAAAAAAGAAGCAGAGGTCAATTTACTGTAGACTGTTACTCGAAATTTTGTATGCATGATACCAGATTTTTAGAAAAATTTCTCCGATTTTTCTGAAGTGTATTTTGTAATTTTCGAATTTTTTTTTTTTTATCATGGTCAACAAAAACCCTAATTAGGGATTTGAAAATGGTGCGAATTGGACTAACAATAAGCGTAAGATGCCTGGTGAGATCCGGTACACTCTAAACTATATTATTGAAGTGCTACGTACCTGTGACCGCCGATCTGCTAAATTTGTCGATGACAAAATATTGTACTTTTATTTTAAAGAATACACTCTAGTGGTAGTTTATTTTTAAGAATACATCCAATAGTCCTATTAGTTAAAATAAACAATAACGACTATGCTTACCGTTATTAATGATGGAAGTTTTGGTGTAATCCTTTGTTTTCAAATAGTAGTCCCGACAAAAGTATTGGTTTTGAAATTTCGAAAACTTTTTTACCGTGGCACGCGCACGGTGTGTTTGTGTGATGATTTTTCCCCAATAATTGTACATTTCGTGTAAAATAGAACGATCTTTTTTTTTGTGAAACTCTTTGTGTCCATCCGTTTTTATTCATTTCTTCTGCTTGATTTCAGAGTTATGAAGACAGTTGATCTGTTTGGACGTGTTGGGATTAAGGTGTCATAAAAATAAATCAGACTTCAACATTTTTTTTCATCTTTATTATTCACGAGGGTAGAAGTGCCGAATCAGGGCTGCTGCTCAAAATTGTTCCATATTCTTTTCTAGCAATTTTCATTACTAAAAAACAATATCCCATAAAATTTTTAGGCGGGAGAAAACTATCGGTGCCATAAATGATATAAAAAAACCAACAATATCAAGTAATACAAATATTACAATATTATACGGTACAACGACGACTAAATATCCCGTACGACAAAATATCCAACGACTAAATAATATCCGCGATATAAAATACCCGCAGGATAAAATATCCCTATCGCAAAATATCTGTTGACGTTATATACGACATCGGTAATGTACTGTTGAGATATAATGTTGATTCATTGATGTTAAGATGTATCTATTATTTTTAAGTGTTCAATGATTTCACACGTACATCCCATAATGTTACAAACCCACCCTTTTATTTTTACATGTGCAAGGAATCCACCCACACACACACACTGGCGCGCGTGCACACACACACACACACACACACACATTTGTTCGATTAGTTGATCACTTCGAAATTTTGTTTTGATGTTTCTTTATTCAGTAGGAAGATGATATATTATGTACTAGAATACGGTAATCGTTATCGAAGGATATTTTTTTAACTTGAAGTCTCTACCGATGAATTTTCTTCATCATCGCAACATATAAAGTAGGGTGGTTCTTATTTAGGGTTGAAATTTTTTTTCCTAATTCCGCTCCGGGTTCGCCTCTGAACGAATAATAAAAAAAAAAACGTCCTAAAAAAGCTGGGGTCTGCACGCTAAGGGGAAAGGGTACCGGCAGGGCCAGACATGTCTTTAATTTAAGGAACTAGGCCACTCTAGAACGAGAAAAAATCGGTATACTTTATTTTTTTTTGCCAAATTATGGAACCAATTGAAATTCCGTAGACAGTCCTCCATTGAACTATTATTGAACTGTAAAAAAAAATCTCTTACATCCTAGAAAATTTTCAAAGTGGTGTCATCAGAAATAAGCTGTGAAAAAAAAAATTTTTTTAATGAAAAAAAAAAAATAGAAAGCGAAAAAATCCCACTCTGAAAATTTTGGAGAACTTGTAGAAAATATCAAAGTTTCTTATGAAGAAAAGAAAAAAAAATTAAAAGTGGCAATCAGCTGCCATAATTATTGTTCAATCATTCAGTGATAAATATTTTTTAATCAGAAAAACGAAATCCTGAGGGAGTTTCATTATTATTTTCTTGTTTTTTTCCAAGTTATTATTTTTTGGAGAATTTTTTGGGAAAAATGAAAAAGGCAATCATCTTCGAAAACAATAGTTTTTCCTTCAGATACGAAAAAAAACGTTGACAACGCTGATTTAGTATCTCACTCCTTTTGTTTTCCGAAAGTGAGAACGAAAATGAAAAAAACCGATAGAGTAATATTTTTCGATATATCGATTATTTCCAGAGATTTAAGCTTTCAAACATTTCCGAAACTCGGTAAATCTGAGCTTTTTTGAAAAATGGTAACTCTTAAAAGATGTGAGATAAAAATCTGAAAATTGTCGTGGATACTCCTTCTGTTGGATACTATTTTATTTAAAAAAATGTTGGACAATTAAAAATGATCGGGGTTCCGGTCGCCCGAAATGGCACGGCGGAATGGTATCTTACGGTGATGAAAAAAGTTCATAAATGGCGACTTGAAGTTCAAAAAATAAACTTCGCTAGCAATGACCGTATTCGAGGACATAATATATTATCTTCCTACTGAGTAAAGAAACATCAAAACAAAATTTCGAGTTGATCAATTGATCGAATAAAAAAAAATTATTGAAGGCGTTGATTAATCGATTAATCGAAAAAGCAAGTAATCGGAATTTTGATTAATCGATTAATTGGAAAAACAAGTAATCGGAATTTCGATTAATCGATTAATTGAAAAAACAATTAATCGATCACCTCGATTAATCGATTACCTCGATTAATCGATTAATCGAAGTGATCGATTGAGTGCTATTTCGATTAATCGATTAATCGCACCTCCCTACTATAAATACTTGAATGTTTTTTTTTTTCTAATGGTGACTGAGAAGTGTGTCGAATAGAGTTAGATGTGTTCGGCGTGCTTTCTAAATAGAAAATAAAATAGTAACCAAAAATGGTGAAAAAATCATCGAATTGTCCTCACCATACCTACGAAACGCAATTCAGTTGTGCAACGATGAATTTAAAATCTTTGAAAAGCTATTTGTATGTATATCGTGCCTCATGTAAACGAGGTATTTTTGAATAAAGAAAACATCGAGAAATGGTTTTTGTACAATTTATTTATACAAATCTACTTTCTTTTTTCCCTTTCTTCTTCACACTCCATCGATTATTAATTTGCTGATAATTTATCATGATGAAAGATTACAATCATATTTCATGAAACTCAATGCCGTTTCAATCTTTGCCGATGTATTTCATACGGAGTTTTTCAGTATGAGCAGCCTTCGATAGTTTTTTTTACGCCTCAAGCTCTTGTTGAAATGTCTTGACGACTCGGGGTGGCAAGAACACGGTGAATGCATCTTGAACTCCCACGCCGTATCTTTGACTCCACTTGGTACTTGCCGTTTGAATTTCGGAGATACCATAGTCACCGTTGACTTCAAGCTCTTCCAGCTGCTTCGATCCTGCGCTTTCCGAAAAAATTAAATCAATTATACACAATGTAGTCTCATACAGATTTAAATATGTTACGATCCCTACCTGCATCTTTGGCAGCTGTATTTTCAAATAATGCATCTTTGAACAATGAATCTAGTATTGAAATTGCAGAATGTGCATTGACAATTTCAATACTGTATTCTTTCCCATGCATTTTCCACCGATCCGTTTTTGTCAAACAATGGATCCGCGATTTTAACCATACAACTGTTGATACTATCAGTATGAGAGAAAGTACCCGAAGACTGTCCGAAATAACTTTTTTAATTCATTATGCTACGACTAAAGAGGGAAAAAGTGAAAAACAACGCGTATTTGCCCAAATTAAATTACTTTTTTTTGGAGGTACCCATCGCGTTGCGTAGACAGAAATTTCAATCACACCAAAAAATGTGCGACCAAAATCTTCTGTAAGAAATTTTTCAATACAAGACACCACAATCAGAGATAAAAAGTGGAAAGACTTAGCACACGTGTTGCTTTACAAACTTGCATTTTGTAGGTATCCGCTGCATCGCAGTAATACAAGTTTTGATCCATCAGAAAAAGAGCACCGAACGACTTTTCAAAACAGATTTTTGAAATCACGGTGCCACAATAGAATCCGGAAATTGAAAAAATTTGGCACACCTGCCGCTCAACAAAATTTCTAACGTTTGAATAACATGATTTGTTATTCAAACAAGGATTGGATAGATGAACATTTCATGTTCATCTATCCAATCCTCGGCTTCACCTAATGCTTCTATATTGTAATTACGCTCGATTTGTAGATGATTTAATACTCTCCAAAGTTGCTCGAACCATTTTTATTGTCACCCCCATTCTCTTGAAGTCTTTCAAGACTTGTCCCAAGTCTTGAAAGTCATATTTGTTAAGAAAATTTACCTTTTTTCGCTATTAATGGTCAACGATTGAATTTACAACAAAAAATGAGAAAAGAAATTTTATAGGAAATTCAATTTATTTTTAAATTTACACATTTTTCACACATTTTTACATTTATTTCTACATTGTTATCTTCGTTATCTTCAAGAAAAATTTCCATGTGACTTTTCATGTTTATTTAGGTTTATATGTATACTATGTATATGTGGATATAAAAATAATGTATATGTAAAAAAATGTTTAACCTCTTCCGGGCCATGGTTCCATATTTGGAACCAGAGCTAGAAAAAATGCCAGCGTACGTATATGAATAGGAGAAATCTTCTTGATCGGTGATTCCTATACTTGAGGACTTGCATGATAAATGTGGCGCTATTTCTGCTAACTTTTTACTCAGGCGTGTGCGAATAGTGATCGAATCGAATCAAATCGAATAGTAAGATTCGAATATTCAATGAATTTTCGAATATTTTCTATTTTTTCAAATATTCGATAAATTTTGTGAATATCTTATAAATTTTCGAATATTCGATACATTTCCGACTATTCGAGATAATCGATCTTGACAGAAAAAAGAATCTCCTTTCAAATATTTATATTTGAATAATGATTTATGTATGTAAAGATCAATATCCGATTAATCGTCTTCTATGATTTCTCTCCATCGTTGAAGATTTGATGAAAAAAATTATAATTTTACCGAGATGATGATTCGGCCAGCTTTTGTTTACTTACTTAGCCGCTTTCTACTTTTTTTTACCGCTGATGACAAATCGACTACTTTCCCAACCTCGTTGCAGGCATGGAATTCGGTCATTTTGGTGTAGTCGGATGAAAAATAATTTTTGAACATTTTTTTTTAAATTTCTTACATTTTTTTACGATTGAAAATTACTTTTTAAAAAATGACTCATCATGGTGGACATCGTTGCCAACGTAAATGCTATCGGAAACAAAATTGTTCAAAAGATTATTGATCGGTATGGAAGCCGCTATCGTAATACGGTGGATTTTTCTCTTCGATAAAACCTGATAAAATAGCGAAGGTTTCAAAAAACAATATCGATTTTGGATTTTTTTCGACAGTTTTTGTTTGAAAAAAATATAAAGATTTATACAAAAGTTTCCATAGCACGGTAAAGAATAGCTTGAAGAGAGTTGCGTCAAAAATTGAGACGGGTAGCATAAAAATTCTTCTTCCGAGAGTGTCCACCGTGCAGATAAGGGCATTTAAAAAAAAGTCCGAATAAAAAGTTTTGAGTGCGGAATTTTCATGTAAATTGTCTAATTACGATCGATCGGCGATGCTATAAACATGTTCATGAGTCTATACTATCAGATAATGCGAAAAATAATATCGAATTATAAAATTTTTACAGTGAGATGATCCCTTATTACTGCCATTAATCATTGGATTACTTATACAACATTCAACTGTTTTGTTGATGATTTTACTCAGGTCTATTCTGTTCAGAGTACCACATAATGAAAGCAAATTGGCTATAGTCACAGGCAGTTTGACAGAGGGAACTCTGAACTGCTCCGAACAGAGTTAAAGCGTTAACCAGAAACATAAAAGTTATTGAAAAGTCAATTTTTATTTTGATTTTTGAAATCATCGTACGTTCAGTTCGAATTTTAATTATTCAAAACCATACAATAACTGGTTTGAAATTCGATCACATGAGATAATCGATTACAAGCTCGAAAATTCGAAAAAATCGAATATTCAAATAAAATCGAATATTCGGAGAAAATCGAATCGAATACTCGAAGTTTTCGAATATTCGAACACCTCTAGTTTAACTACTTTGTTCCTATGTTATTCAGTTTCATTCTGCGACAAGTGGTCGGCGCTGTTTTTAAACGTGATTCTAACACATCCCAATTTTTGAAGTTACATCATATAATAGCAAAAAAAATTATTTCTGTGTATATTGAGGTGTTTCAAACTTTTTTTTTTGTCAACTTACTAGTTGAGAAGTTGCTTTTGTGCAAAAAAAGGAAGCTTACCAAAGGAGAGCTCGACATGTAAATATCTAGAAGGGACTTACGCTTATTGTAGTTTTCCCTTTAAATAACATGGGAAAAAGTACTTTGAGTGTTTAGAATTTTATACCTCCTTAATGACATACATAATTTTGTAGCAAATTTGACGCTCTACATAAAAGGTTTTCTGCAAAAAATATCTTTAATCTAACCATTCAAGAGTTCTTAATCTTTAAAGTAATATTTGTATCAAGTTTCATCGTTATTCAACTATTTTGACAAAACTGTCAGTTTTACCACAATATTTCGTGAAAATTTTTTGCAGAGCATCCAATTTAAGACACATTGACTCCTAAGAAGAATTCGCGAATTTCATAGATTGGAAATTGAAGGTCCTGAAATTAATTCATTACAAGAATATTCATTTTTATTGGCTTTTATTGATAGCTGGAATAGCGCAGTCGATGTTCTCGTACAATTTGTGATAAATACTTGTAATCAGTCGTGCATTTGTATGCTTGGGAACTATTCGAATTACCCGCTCATTTGCCGGTATCCGAGATAGGCAGTGCCAAATTATTATCTTTATTATTAATTTTCCGAGATTGTTCGGCTCCGTGAAAGGGGGTTTTGGGCGATGAGAGTACCGGATGGTCATTGCAATTGAAAACCTCGGCGTGGACGGACCTCGAAAATATACCTCGACTCATTCTCTCAAATTTCATTCATTTTCCATACGTACGTTTTCACTACAAATATACTATCTCTTATCATCGATCCAAGTCTTCTCAATCAGTTGGACCAGAAGTGAAATCTCCGTTATTACACCTCCGACATCAAAGGACCGGGCCTGGCAAATAGAAGTTTTATTTTCACTGTCGCCATCGATCCTCAATTGACTGCACGAGATATTTATTTGTTATAAAATAATCAAATAAATTGAAATCTCAGTCTCATCGCCATGCCGATGTTTATTATCTTTTTTTTATTACTGCTGGGGTCATAATCTTAGCACGTCATCACACATTGACATATTTTATTGTACAAATATATTTATATTCTTAAAAACACTGAAAATTGTGCATGAGCGTTATTCACTTATCTAAAGAAATACTCGATGATTCTACAGACGAATTCGTATGTGTGAAATTAATAAAATCAATGATACATCAAAATATTACATACTGGAATTACTACTCATCTTTAGTCAAAAATTTGTTATACTGTTCCAGTAATGAGATACAGCGCTATTCTTGCTATCATGAAAAATCTTGCAATGACCAGAAATCGCTTTCATCAATATAAGCCAATGAAAATGAGGATTTTTGTAATAAATAAATTGCATGACCTTCAATTCTCAATCTATGAAATTCGCGAATTTTTCTTAGGAGTCGATGTTTTGTGAATTGGATGCTCTGCGAAAAAATTTCAAGAAATATTGTGGTAAAACTAACGGTATTGTCAAAATAGTAGAATCCCGGGGAAAAAAAACTTACAAGGAAAGGTACTTTAGTGTCCGCCTGCGATTTTGATCATTTTTATGTTATAGTTCATCGAAAAATAAGAGACACGAATTTTTTTTATCGGCTCAAAGTTAATTTCAAGGGGTGAAATCAACCCTCAAAGTTGGGGATGTTTTGCACCTGGTACAGTGTTTCATATAGAAGCACTCAAACGATCGAAATGAAACCAATTGCAAAATGTCGTTCACGACATTTTAAAAATAAGAAATTTGAAAATAAGAAAAATACCACTTACGGTTGGTGTGTATAAAGTATCAATAGTCTAGAAAAAATGGAAAAAAGATCAGCATATAAATTACATGCAGTAATAGAATTCATGATATCAATACTAGCAGAAGTATTTCTATAGTGATTCAGGAGATAATATCACCGACGAAGTATCAATAATACCTAACAAAATATTTTAATTATAAATATTATAGAATTATGTAAAACCGGTATATTCGAGTATATAAGAGTGCGGCAGGGCTCGCGCTGGCATTTTTTCTTTTAATACTTGGCGCCGAGCCGCTACCGCGTCTCTTGATAAATACGTGGTAAGAGTATTTTTCGGGATAACTTTTCATTAAAATTTCTAATTCAACTAAAAATCAGGGGTTTGTCTCAAAATTTACGGGGCATACGCACGCACGCATTCTTTTTATTGTCGGTATTGTTTTATTCAATTTTAATTTTCTCATGATGAATTCCCGCATAACGTTTTCAATTGTCCTTTTCAAAATATGAAGGGATTTCTTGTTGAAGAGTGCCTAACAGCGTCAAAATGAAACGAATGAATCGAGGTTATTTTTTTATGAAATTTGCGCGATGTTAAAACTTCGAATACCAATTTCACGGTGCATTCATAGCCAGCATTGACCTTTAGACCTTACTTACTCGGTTATTTATTTAGATCTTGTAATCAACAGTAGGTTTCCAAAGTATGATAACTTTCATTGCTGGTAATATAAGTTTTCGATACATGACACGCTCCATTGATGGAAATGTTTAACTGACTTACATTTTGATTAATAAATTTCATAAATGCCGTTATGTTAGTATAGTTTTCAAATATAGACAAACCCGATTTCACTCCGACTGAATCGACGGCAGATGTTATTTTTCATGTACGTGTGTGGGATTTAAACGATAGTTTTATTCTTTAATAACAATTTGTATTCATTTTTATTTTTCTTGATATACAATCTCTGTCTTTTCTCTTTCGAGTCCTTTACAACTCCCTTCACTTGTCTTCTTCCTTCCTCTTTGTTTTCCAGGGCCTTCTTTATCGGAAACTCGAAATAAATATTATTATCATAATTCTACACTCGGTCATTCTGCATTCGGCATTGTCCTCAAGGCCGCTGTGTATGATATTTGTTTATTCATTCGATATCACTATCGTTTTCAGAAATGACTTCGAAATGCTGATGTGGTGGCCATATTTTTAATTCCCGACTGCCCGTAGGGCAAAAAGACGGGAGTTATGCGTTTCACTGCGATCAGTGGGGGGGGGGGATATTCCTTTGTCGCCAGTTTTCTCAGAAACGGTGACAATTGTCTTGACAAATTTTTTACATCACTTTTAGGCCAGGAAACGAAGGGTTTGATTTTGACAAAAATACTAACAGGTAACCGCGAGTGCCATCACACGCGGAATGGTCCCCTGATGTTAACTGCATAGTTTTGAACACGAGATTCCAATTACTTTGTTTGTTATTAACAAATTAGTGAAAAAAACGCACTTTTTTTAGTTTTTCGCTTATAAAACGAAAACCAATGGAGCTATGAAAAAGCAACTAAAAGACGAAATGTAGAGAATAGAATTGCGAAGAGAATGAGCCCTAAAACGACCCGATCGGTTCATAATTAACGGAGAAAATTCAAAAAAACATAAAAAAAAGACGTTTTTTCAAAAATTTTTATCGTCACCATTTTTGAAGTTGGATCTTTTTGTTTTTGCACGATTGTAGGTATCGATAGATACTTTCTCTGCGAAAAATCCAGGTGCTGTCGGATAAATAGTTTTTTAGTTATGGCACTCAAAAGTCAAGAGGGCCATTTTTTTCAGCAAGGCTGGATGCTCTGGAACTCGTCGGATTTCAATTTATTAAGCCGATTTTGAAAGTAGAAGTGTTCAGCTACGAAACGTCAATCTTCGTTTTTCGTTCAAATATTGAAAAATATGTGAAAATGAGCTGCGAACATGAGCAAAAACGGCCGAGCGCGCGGAAGTGCTCGAGTGGTGGGGGTAGAACAGCAGCCGCGGGAAGGCGCTCCTATTACTATATATGCGCTGTTCTACCCCCACCACTCGACCACTTCCGCGCGCTCGGCCGTTTTTGCTCATGTTCGCGGCTCATTTTCACATATTTTTCAATATTTGGACGAAAAATGAAGATTGACGTTTCGTAGCTGAACACTTCTACTTTCAACATCGGCTTAATAAATTGAAATCCGACGACTTCCAGAGCATCCAGCCTTGCTGAAAAAAATGGCCCTCTTGACTTTTGAGTGCCATAACTAAAAAACTACTTATCCGACAGCACCTGGATTTTTCGCAGAGAAAGTATCTATCGATACCTACAATCGTGCAAAAAAAAAAGATCCAACTTCAAAAATGGCGACGATAAAAATTTTTGAAAAAACGTCTTTTTTTTTATGTTTTTTTTAATTTTCTCCGTTAATTATGAACCGATCGGGTCGTTTTAGGGCTCATTCCCTTCGCAATTCTATTCTCTACATTTCGTCTTTTAGTTGCTTTTTCATAGCTCCATTGGTTTTCGTTTTATAAGCGAAAAACTAAAAAAAGTGCGTTTTTTTTCACTAATTTGTTAATAACAAACAAGGTAATCGGAATCTCGTGTCCAAAACTATGCAGTTAACATCAGGGGACCATTCCGCGTGTGATGGCACTCGCGGTTACCTGTTAGTATTTTTGTCAAAATCTGATGATTTTGTAGCTTCGTTTCCTGGCCTATTTCTATATGTGCCGGACAGTGTTCTTATTTGTAGTTTGTTTATTCAACTTTAACGTTATACATCGTTTGAATATATCGCAATGTGACCATATATGGCAGCCTTTGATCATCGACTACTTCATACCGTTGTGCGCTGCTAATTTCAGTCCGAACTGGCGCGCGTCTTTCTACACAGTTCGTATAGTTCGTATTTTCGTATACATATTTTTTTTGGGATATCATTTTCATCTAATGTGACAAAAAATATGTACTGTTGTGTATATCTGCGGTTGTGTTTGTGTGCATGCTTGTCTGCGAAAGTGTGTATGTGTTACAGATATGTTTGTGCTCTAGTACGATACTTTGTTCACCGCTTCCCGGTAAAAAAAATTTATCATATCCACCATATGATAGAAGCGAGTGGCGTATACTTGACAGGGCACATTTTTCTCACACATACACACTTTCGCAGAAAAAACATCGATGCGAAATCTCCATGCAAATATATTTCTTCCATCGAGAGAAATATAATTTCATCGAGCGAAAGAATATATCTTTGCATCGAGTTCGCAACGTTTGTGGAGGTAACATAAATATATAAAAAATATTACTTACAGATTCTTTTTTAGGTCGACCGGGCGCGCGTCCTCCCCCCTGTCCTTTTCGCTTCAATCCTGTAAGAATAATGTTATAATTATTCACAAATCATAGCGATTTCATTAAAAAAATTGGTAACAAAAAAATACTTACCTCGAACCATTGTTGCAGGAGTACTGAACTTATGCTCAGTAGACTCGTACTATCTGCCGCCCATACAACATGCAGGATAGGCAACCCCTAGAAACCAAATTGTGGTACCACCACCACAAAATAAACGCGAATCGCTACTAAATTGTTTCCATTTTTATTTGTAAGTTCAATGGATATAACATAATCGACTCAACATTTTTTTGTATTTTTACAGAATTATTTGACATTATAAATGATATTTGATACTTACGTTCATTTTCTTCAAGTTTCCGACACTGAAACCGAATCGGCTTAGCACACGACCCGTGTGATGTCGTTACTGTGCTACCGGCGGGATACAAGTATCACCGATTTGACATATACGAACTTCAAAACAATCTTTTCGTGATATAAAAGTGCGTGATAAAGTGCGTGAAATTTTTAAAGTGCGTGAACATAAAAGTGCGTGAAAAATTTTAAACTTTCGGTTACGTGTTGTGCTGAAGTTTTATTTGGTGTTGTCATCGGAAAATAAACAGTTTTTGAACATTTTTAACTTTTCTCCGCGATCTTGTGACCAGAAGTAATGTCGTGTGTGTGTCGTGCGGGTTGATACGCAAATATTTTATCCGGCATTTCCGATTTTGTTGTCTCGGATCGCGCTGCGTTTGTTAGTGCTGCGATACTGTACACGGTGCACAAAGATTTTTCAGGATATTTCGCCGCTATCGGAGGTTATCGTTTCGTAAAGCACCGAGTCGGTAAGCCTACTGTGTCGTTTCAATTTTATAATAATCTTTCTTGTATTTCCTTTCGTTTCTTTTTCCCCAAGTCCTCATCTTAGAGATTTAAGGAGCGATCCTTGTCTCATCTCTTCTTCCCATTTTCCTTCAATTGTGCCTTTGATCCCTCTACGGATCAAAGTCCTCAATGACAGTTGACTCAATTCCCTCTTTCTCCCTTCATACTCCCAGTTCATGAATCCCAATGTCCTCCCACTATTTAATGATGAAAATAAATAATAATATCCTTTGAAATCCCCTGGCAGCAACGTCCTGATGGGCTGCAGTACCTTCCCCACGGTCTACGGCAATCCAGGGATAATGACAAAGGTCTCACCCGGATCTCAAGGCTAGGAGTATTTCTGGTAAGTGTTCACCTGCCGTCACTAATATCTTTTCTTCCTGACTTCCTTTTTTCCTGACAATCGCAAGACGATGGCTTGGTTTCGTCCTCATTGTCTTAGGGACAATGAGGACGGAGCTCAGGTCAACTCAGTTTTCTTACCGCCATCGTGCGCGGAGACTGTCGAGAGACCCACTGGCGTTTCAGTAGAGAGCCCGCTTGAGATTCCAGCCAAGAAAAATTCTCTACCTTTCCCCTTCCTTTCTACCTCCTAAGTCTCCGAAAAATTGAAGAAATGAATTGTGTATAACCTATATACCGGGGCAGTCTCCGAAGCCCCGTCAGGGGCTTCGGAGACTGCCCCGTTACACTATAGACTGAGATATATAGGTTATACACAATTCATTTCGTCAATTTTTGAAAAATACTAATGCATTTGTAAAATTATTCCAGGTATCAACAGTGGAGGCTACACAAGGACGCCAAAAAAGTCGACCCGGAGGAGACCAGGAGTGTTGGACAACTGTTCCAGCGAAGAATAGAAAAATTTTAAAGATGGAAAGAAGCAAGCTGGCGGTAAGTATAACGCCATGTATGATTGTTACTAAGAAAAACAGTAATCATTGGAAAACAATCAATGTTATTTATAATTATAGATAATATCCATTGTGTAGTAGTTATTACTGCTTTTCTGCTCTACGGGTACCCAGTGGTTTCTTACAGCCGGAGTTTTCAATTTGTATCTGAGGGCCAGGTGGCCCTCAGAAACCGCTGGGTACTCGCAGCGCATAAATGCAGTAATAATTAATACACAATCAATAATATCTATAATTATAAATAACATTGATTGTTTTTTTGTTATCACTGCTTTTCTGCGCTGCGAGTACCCAGCCGTTTCTTAGGGCCGCAGTGTTCAATTTGTATTGAACTGCCAAGTGGCAGTCCAATTGAAATTGAACACTCCGACCCTAAGAAAAACAGTAAGAAACTCGCTAAGAAAAGCAATAATAATTGAAAAAAAATCAATGTCATTTATAATTATAAACAATATTGATTGTGTATTAGTTTACTGCTTTTCAGCGCTGCGGGTACCCAGCGGTTTCTTAGGGCCGACGTGTTCAATTTGTATTGAACTGCCAAGTGGCCCTCAGAAACCGCTGGGTACCCGCAGCGCTGAAAAGCAGTAAACTAATACACAATCAATATTGTTTATAATTATAAATGACATTGATTTTTTTTCAATTATTACTGTTTTTTTTAGGGCCAGAGTGTTCAATTTCAATTGGACTGCCACTTGGCAGTTCAATACAAATTGAACACTGCGGCCGTAAGAAACGGCTAGGTACTCGCAGCGCAGAAAAGGCGTAATAACTGAAAAACAATCAATGTTATTTATAATTATATATAGTATTGATTGTGTATTAATTATTACTGCTTTTCTGCACTGCGAGTACCCAGCGGTTTCTGAGGGCCACCTGGCAGTTCAATACAAATTTAACGCTATGGCCCTAAGAAATCACTGGGTACCCACAGGGCACAAAAGCAGTAATAACTAATACACAATCAATATTATCTATAACTATACATAACGTTGATTGTTTTCCAATTATTACTGTTTTTCTTAGCGAGTTTTGTACTGTTTTTCTGAGGGCCGGAGTGTTCAATTTGTATTGATTTGCCAAGTGGCAGTCCAATCGAAATTGAACACTCCGGCTGTAAGAAAAACAGTAAAAAAATTGTATTCCCGCTTTTTCAAGCAAGAACCTAGCAATCTTCATTGCTGGACAGTTCAATTTACATTGAACTACCCATCGGTGAAAATCGTTGGAGAATTTTGAGAAAAAAAATTATTAACCTATGTATAGTCCCATAATAAATAGGTTAATAATATTTTTTTTCAAAAAGTATCAATTTCACATGAAATTTTGTACAACGAAAAGTGTGTAGGATCGTCCGACGAATAAGTGTGGATTTATTCGGAATTTTTCAAAAAAATATAAAAAATTTTAATTTTCACAAATAGCTTGACAAATTCCGAAGAAATTAACACATATTTTTTATATTTTTCTAAACATTTTTCGTTCTACGAAATTTGATGTGAAATAATACTTTTTGAGAAAAAAAATTATCAACTTATTTATAGCCGCATAATAAATAGGTTGATAATATTTTTTCATAAAATTGTTCATAGATTTCTACCGCTTTTTCAAGCGAGAACCCAGCGATCTCCACTGGTGGAGAGTTCAATTCACATTGAACTACCCATCGGTGAAAATTGTTGGAGATGTTTGGAGAGAACTGACGTTCTCCCGGATAAACAATGTGAATGGTTTATCGATATGTACCGCTTTTTCAAGCGAGAACCTAGCGATCTTCACTGCTGGACAGTTCGATTCACATTGAACTTACCCATCGGTGAAAATCGTTGGAGATTTTTGAGAAGAAAAATAATAAACCTATGTATAGTCCCATAATAAATAGGTTAATAATATTTTTTTTCAAAAAGTATCAATTTCACATGAAATTTTGTAGAACGAAAAGTGTGTAGGATCGTCCGACGAATAAGTGTGGATTTATTCGGAATTTTTCAAAAAAATATAAAAAATTTTAATTTTCACAAATAGCTTGACAAATTCCGAAGAAATTCACACATGTTTTTTATATTTTTCTAAACATTTTTCGTTCTACGAAATTTGATGTGAAATGATACTTTTTGAGGAAAAAAATTATCAATTTATTAATAGCCGCATAATAAATAGGTTGATAATATTTTTTCATAAAATTGTTAATAGATTTCTACCGCTTTTTCAAGCGAGAACCCAGCGATCTTCACTGGTGGAGAGTTCAATTCACATTGAACTATCCATCAGTGAAAATTGTTGGAGATGTTTGGAGAGAACTGAGGTTCTCCCGGATAAACAATCTGAATTGTTTATAGATGCCTACCGCTTTTTCAAGCGAGAACCCAGCGATCTTCACTGCTGGAGAGTTCAAATGACATTGAATTACCCATCGGTAAAAATCGCTGGAGATATTTGGAGAAAACTGACGTTCTCCCGGATAAACAATGTTAATTGTTTATCGATTCCTACCGCTTTTTCAAGCGATAACCTAGCTATCCTCACTGCTGAACAGTTCAATTCACATTGAACGACCCATCGGTGAAAATCGTTAGAGATTTTTGAGAAAAAAAATAATTAACCTATGTATAGTCGCATATAAATAGGTTGATAATATTTTTCTCGAAAAGTATCAATTTCACATGAAATTTTGTAGAACGAAAAGTGTGTAGAATCATCCGACGAATGAGTGTGAATTCATTCGGAATTTTTTAAAAGAATTTTAAAAATTTGAATTTTCAAAAATAGCTTCAAAAATTCCGAATAAATTAACACATATTTTTTATATTTTTCTAAACATTTTTCGTTCTACGAAATTTAATGTGAATTAATACTTTTCGAGAAAAAATATTATCAACTTATTTATAGCCGCATAATAAATAGGTTGATAATATTTTTTCATAAAATTGTTCATAGATTTCTACCGCTTTTTCAAGCGAGAACCCAGCGATCTTCACTGGTGGAGAGTTCAATTCACATTGAACTACCCATCAGTGAAAATTGTTGGAGATGTTTGGAGAGAATTGAGGTTCTCCCGGATAAACAATCTGAATTGTTTATAGATGTCTACCGCTTATTCAAGCGAGAACCCAGCGATCTTCACTGCTGGAGAGTTCAAATGACATTGAATTACCCATCGGTAAAAATCGTTGGAGATATTTGGAGAAAACTGACGTTCTCCCGGATAAGCAATGTTAATTGTTTATCAATGTCTACCGCTTTTTCAAGCGATAACCTAGCTATCCTCACTGCTGGACAGTTCAATTCACATTGAACTACCCATCAGTGAAAATTGTTGGAGATGTTTGGAGAGAACTGAGGTTCTCCCGGATAAACAATCTGAATTGTTTATAGATGTGTACCGCTTTTTCAAGCGAGAACCCAGCGATCTTCACTGCTGGAGAGTTCAAATGACATTGAATTACCCATCGGTAAAAATCGTTGGAGATATTTGGAGAAAACTGACGTTCTCCCGGATAAACAATGTTAATTGTTTATCGATTCTTACCGCTTTTTCAAGCGATAACCTAGCTATCTTCACTGCTGGACAGTTCAATTCACATTGAACGACCCATCGGTGAAAATTGTTGGAGATGTTTGGAGAGAACTGAGATTCTCCCGGATAAATAATGTCAATTGTTTATAGATGTTTACCGTTTTTTCAAGCGAGGACCCAGTGATCTCCACTCGTGGAGCGTTCAATTCCCATTGAACTACCCATCGGTGAAAATCGTTGGAGAAATTTGGAGAGAACTGACGTTCCCCCCGATAAACTTTATAAATTGTTTATGCAGTTTTACCGTTTGTTTTGCAAGCGAGAACCCAGAAGTTTTTACTGCTGGAGCGGTCGATTTTTATAAATCAATGCAAAGGTGGAAAAAAAATACCATCTAAAAATGCATCCACATATGTATACACTTATATACAATGTTTTTCGTTTGCGCATAGCGCATATAATTCGTCTTTCGAGGCGAGTGACTGTCATGCAGCCACACGAAGACACAAACACCCACCTGGCAAACCTCATCCATCGGGTTTTCGTTTGCGCGCAGTGCGTAACGTTAAAACCTGATGGAAGACAAGCGCCGCGACATCTGTCGGTATGCTGCAGTAGCTCTTTTGAGTTCTGCAGTACCGACAGGGCGGGGAGGGGGAGTCGCATTGACCGTGATCGTCTACAGATCCATCACCTTAATAATGTTTTGCTACCTATGTATAGTCGCATAATAAATAGGTTGATAATATTTTTTTTCAAAAAGTATCAATTTCACATAAAATTTTGTGGAACGAAAAGTGTGTAGAATCATCCGACGAATAAGTGTAAATTTATTCGGAATTAAAAAAAAAAAAAATTTAATTTGAATTTTCAAATATAGCTTAAAAAATTCACACATATTTGTTAGATTATTCTAAACATTTTTCGTTCTACGAAATTTTATGTGAACTATTACTTTTTGAGGAAAAAAATTATTAACTTATTCATAGTCACATAATAAATAGTTTCATAATATTTTTTCATAAAATTGTTCATAGATTTCTACCGCTTTTTCAAGCGAGAACCCAGCGATCTCCACTGGTGGAGAGTTCAATTCACATTGAACTACCCATCGGTGAAAATTCGGAGATGTTTGGAGAGAACTGACGTTCTCCGGATAAACAATGTGAATTGTTTATAGATGCCTACCGCTTTTTCAAGCGAGAACCTAGCGATCTTCACTGCTGGACAGTTCAATTCCCATTGAACTATCCATCGGTGAAAATCGTTGGAGATATTGAAGAAAACTG